>QANU01043166.1:87290-118522 GCA_003254905.1 Nissolia schottii
GGGGGGGGGGGGGACTTTCACCTTGCAATGCAGAATAAATGGGGTCAAATATATGTATATATATATATAGCGGGCTAAATGAAACTTGAAAACTGTTATAGAAAACTGCCTAAATTGTAGACTATGTAAGGGTAAAACACGAAAAAAATGGATAAAATATTTTAGGCAGTTTATTTATTTTAGGTTTTTGTATAAAGTTTATTACCGATAATTTCAAGGCAAGTATGGCAGGATTAAATTCCAGTTATAACATTATATGGATTTCATACGGTTTAGAAGGTTGTTCACTTAACTTTTTTATTATGTCTATAAAAGAGTCTGCTATGTCACTCAATTCAAAACACATGGTACAACAAACACTTTCATGGCTGAACATGAAGACAAGGATTTCCCTTGTTTATTGGTAAACTCGAGTTTCTAGTTTTCTAACTGGTGCATACTAGGTTAACTTGGATTGTTTTCAACCTTTCATGCTTCCATCCTATGGCCAACAAAACTAAGAAAGCGCCAGTCCTAAAGGAAAATAATACCAGAAAACTACAGCAAATCTTCAATTGCGAAAAATGTAGCAACAATTTAAAGCATCACTCTATGCTGTATCATAAGGATTAAGCACGCAAAATTATTGGATGAAAGTTCAATGTTCCTAAAATGGTTGTCATACATGTGCTGGGTATGTATCTAGTACTGGTATTTGTTGGGTACACGCTACTGTCACTCCATATCCAATACTAGTTTTATTTTTTATGTTTTTCCTTCCGAATTTCACTATTAAACACTTTAGATGCATCTTAGTCATGCGTTGCAATGAGCCAATATCACTTAAATACAAGCTAATCCTGAAAAATACCAAGTTTGTTAACAACGTTTCTAGGCATTCTTGCTTACATGATATACTTGATGGAGTTCTATTGAAAAGTTGGAGTTAGAAGTACAACATTTACAAGCTTTGTAGTTATTGGAGTTAGAACATTTATTAGCATTGAATTTATCTTATCATCATACGATTGCTATTTTTTTTCTTTATATTATTTTATTTTTATATTATTCCATACGGTTACCTTTGTTTATAAAAAATCTTGTCGTGCCACCTTTACCCGAATGAGTACACCTACCCATGCAACCTAAAATGACATGACATGACATTTATATTCTGCAATGCAACTCCCATTAAATAGGTCCAGCAAACCATATCATCCTACATTATCACCGATTAGAGAAATTGTCATATGTCTCAACAGCACTGTCAAATAAGTTTTCCCGGCCCTTCTTCCGAAAAAATTTATGTTGCCCAAATTAAGATGTAACACATGCTAAATGCCATATCACTTTGACCCTACTACCACATGCCTAGCACAGCTAGTATTGTAGAAATAATCACCATCGACACATTGGATCCACAAATCAATCAGAAAAAATCCGTTCAAACTAATAATTAATAAACTGCTAATCAAACTAGAGAATTGCTTCGCAGCAAAGAAGACTTTGCCTCGTCTACTTAAGTGGCACACCAAGGGTAACCCCCCCAACATTTTTTATCTATTTGTTTCCTCTTCTATTCTTTATTTTTGGCACATCATGTTGTGCCAAAAATTCTAGCTGTGTAGCGTTCTTGATCAAACTAAACAAAACAATTAACATATAGCAAATAAGCATACACAAAACAAACACTCTTAAAACGCCAAGTTCAACAAAATAGAACCGCACCCTCTCCAAATGAACTAAACTAGAAGGAAAAGGAAAAAAAATCGAAAACTTCTGTGATGTGACCATGATAATAATCGAAGTGAAAAGAGAAAAAAACACTCACATGACATGAGGTAGGAGAGTCCAACAACGCACACGATCAGGATGACGATCCTCTTCTTGGCTTCCTCCACGAGGTCCCTCACTGACACCTGCTTCGCCATGCTCATTGCCACCCCCCCAAAATTCAATTCCCCAACCGACCAAACACGCCGCAAAATTGGGATTGAACAAAAAGAAAAGCTCAAAAAGTCCCAATTCAAATCAATCGGAACGGAACCGGAAGCACCGCATTTTTCAACGCTCGATTATCTTCCCCAATCGGGAAGGAATTGGGGGGATCGCGGAATAAAACTGGTGTTTGGGGAGAAGGAAAATGAAAGGATTGGAAAAGAATTTGCGAGAAAATAAAAGAGGGATAGGATTGAATGAAGAAGAAGAAGAAGAAGGAGGAGGGTGTGTAAGACCGTTAGGTAAATATTATTATTATTGTGGCATGAAAAAATGGTGATGGTGATGGCGGAAACGGTGTGGTGGTAGCGAGATTAATTTTCCTCACTTTCGCGTTCTCTTCTTCTTGTGTGTTTTGTGTCAGTTTTCTCTCACACTTTCTCTCTGGAAATTGACGTGGCGGAATCATTCTTTTTCTCTTTTTTTTTTTGGCTAATTAGGGCTTTTTGATTTTCAATCTATGTACCATTGGCCCATTGCTACTGGTTATTAACATCTCTCAACAAAAATGTGGCTACAATTTTCTTTTTTAAAAGACGTGTTTGTTATAGTATTTTGGTTAAGTGATAAGTAGCTTAACGCAACTTTATTGAGCCATTATTCGGCATCAGCGGATAATCAATATCTAGTGCCACCAACGTGAGGGAATGATTCTTTTTTCTAACGGGGGCTTTTGTATTTTTCAATCTATGTACCATTGGCCCACTGCTATGAGCTACATTAACATCTCTTAACAAAAATGTCACCACAACTTTTGAGAAGCATTAATTGATCTCTAAACTTTTTAGTAGTGTTCACATTACTCCTTCAACCAAATAAAAAACACTCAAATGGTTCTTACATATTATTGATTGATCGTTAAACATTTCAAACGTTACTCTCATTAGTCCTTAAACGTTTTAAATAGAAGTGCTAATGAGGATAACATTTCAAATATTCGTGGACCAACGTGGGCAACATAAAAAAGCCAATGACCAATTAACGGCATTCTCCCAAAGACTAATTTTGATAATTATAGTAAATATAAGAGATTGTGCACAACCATTTAATTATGTGTTTTCATATAAATAAAAGTGGTCACATAAAAAATAAATAGTGTAAAACTCTTTTATAATGTCATTACATTAAAAAAATTAAATGTATGAGTTAGAGTTCATTAAATTCTAACTAATACTCAAATTAGGTTAGCTTATTAAAGTAAAACTCTGAGATATTTCAAAAAGAAAAAAGAAATGTTAAACCACTTAAATCAATTTAACGTTATAATAAATGTTAAATCACTTAAATCGATAAGGCGTTATAATTGCATGAGTTTTGAACCAGCTGATTATTACAAAGTTAAACATTTGTGATGCATGACAAGAATCAATGTTGGTGTAAAGTACTCGTGAAGGAGAATAATAAAAAAAGGTTTTGCTAAAGGCATTGATTAAGGAATCATATTGAATTTTTATAATTTTCAAATGTATTAAAAATTTAAAAATTTAAATTTTCAATGCAAAACTTTTACTCTTAATTTCTTAAACAGTATCCTAAGAATACTCTTTAATTTTTTCCTAAAAAAAGGTAAAATACTTCTACATTAACCATACATCAAGTTAATATTTTTTTATTACCAATAAATGAAGCCTACAATTAGACTTTAAGCCACTAAAAATTTGAGTAGTATGCATGAGATCTTAAGTTAAACTTCATTGAATATAATTTTTGAAATAGAAAAAAAAGAATTAGTTTGAGTTCGCTCAAATTGGTACGTTAATAATATATAATTGTTTTTCTTTTACTGTACTTAAATTCCAAACCTTATTTTAATTAAAAGATACAAATACTGATATAACAGGGTGAAGAAATTTGAGTTTATGCATGTAATATTGGTGGCTTCTAAGGTTCACTGCCAACTTGGGGTGAATGATTCATTTTAGACTATGGGTGGAGCATTTGCATTTACCATCATTTTTAAAATGTGGCTAAATGCATTATCAATTTTATCCTCATCTCACATTTCTTGCAGCACCACCACCACCACCACCACCCACCACCAGCACCATAGGGACGTGTGGGGTGGTTGGAACAAGAAAGAGAGAGATTAGAGAAGAGTGGAAAGAATAATATTGTGTAAGTACAAGTATAGCCTTGATGACCATGACTTACCCATTTTCTTTTACAAGGTGAATCATTCACCCAAAGTTGGTTGGTGCCCCTTAGAAGCTATCAAGTAATATAATAATAGTAAATTACACTAACATTTCTCATGACTAAGTATATTACACGCGATATTTCTTCTTCTTCTTTTTTTGGTGTTTTTACATGCAATATTTCTTAACAAAAATGTTATGTGTACACCCAATTTCATACACCCCGTACATACACCATTCAAATTAGGTAATTAATAATTATTATACATATACAATACAACTTTCTAAAATAGAGCACAAACTTAAAGGCGTTAAAGCACAAAGATTACATGCGATAAAGCATAAACTTTATGCGCATTCATGCACAAACTTTATTTGGATTATACTACAAACTTATAGTTCAGAGTTATATATAATCTGAACTTTATTTAAAAATGCACAAACATTATAAATAGTAATTTACAAATTTTATACGTATGAATGCACAAACATTACAAAATTATCAGAGTGTTTTACAATCTGAACATTATTTTAAAAAAATACACAAACATTATACGTAATAATGCACAAACTTTATTCCCACCAGTGCACAAGCATTTCAAACTTGTAGATGATATTTTCAACTATATTTAATTAAGTGCACAAATATTATAGGCATTAAAACACAAATTTTATGTATATAAGTACGATGCGTATATATGGTGTATGTTTTTTAGTGTACGTGTAGTAGGACTCATTTCTTAATTTAAATTACATTATGTGATGTTACAAAATAAAGTTAATATTCTATTTGGTCCTTGGACTTTATACATGTATATTAGTTGGTCCCTCAATTTAAAAAGTGAAAGGTTAATCTTTAGATTTTGCAAATGTTAGACTCGTTAGTCCTTATTTCATGTCCCAAAAAAATAGTTAGATTGTTTAATAACTACTTAGAGTAATATTATAAATGTTCAAGGACTACTATATACTTTAAACCCTAATCCCCTTTTTTGGTTTGGATACAAAACGATTGGGGTTTAGGCATTTACCTTAATTCACATTGGCATAAAATTTTATATGAAGTGGCGGATGGAGCTAGCATGCAATTATAGCATTTGGCTAAGAGAAGATTTGTTATATATTTTTTTAATTTAAAAATAACTGTCTACTTAATGACTCTTTTTTTTTTTTTATGTATTTGACTCAACATGTCTAAATATGATTATATTTAAATATATTGAGTTAATGATAAGTGTTTACAAGTCAGCGAAATGATTAATCAATGGACTCGCATTGATTAACACCCTCATTGTGTACCAAAAATAATTATTTTAAAAGGGGAAATAGTACAAGCAAATGATGAATAACATGTTAAGTGTGGTGGACAAAGAGTAGAAGACATGTAATGGCTAAACATTATTCAATGCCTAGATATTCATTCTATCTTAAGTTTGTGAGGTACAGTAATCTTCCAACAACCTTCCCTGTTGTGCACTAATAGCTCCTGTAAAGTCAATTTCTTGAACTTTGGTAATAGTAGTTGGATCTTTGTGATTGCAATTATAATATCATCCTCATCACTATAAACCAGAAATGAAACATAAAAATCCCCTCCGCTAGTATAGAATAATGAGTAGTTACGCTTAGATTGTATAAAGCAACTGGATGTGATAGCATAAGAATTTTTTTGAAACCATTTAGTAGATGCTAGTCTCAAATCATAGATAGACTTTTTAGTTTGCACACCAAATCTTTCCCCCTTATTGGCATATCCAAGAGATAATAAGTCCATAGAAACTTCCTTCAACAAATCTCTACTTAAAAAAAAAGACGCATTATTTCTACCTGATTGAGTTGTGTCCAGCCTTTTATTATTGGCTGCCTAAGATAACAAAATACTGACGTTGGTAGGCTTAGCCATAAAAGAAACAGTGTCCAAACAATCATACTTGTTAGGTGGATGGAGTCTTTGACTATTATCCTAGCTTTTATACTTGTAATGTTAACACATAAATCATTTCCTCCATGTGTCCACAAAGAATTTGTTTACAAGATTCAATTAAGGCATATACACATCTTCTTGTATTCAATTCAATGTGGGAATTTTTATTTATTGTTACTGTTTTATTTATTTATTTATTGAATTACTTGATTGTTGCTTATTATTTTACTTTTAATGGTTATGAGTTTAATTATATGAATTAAAAGTTTACGTTGTCATTCAATCAAATTACTTTAAATGCATAATTTTTTAAGTAATAAATGAGATAATCAATTACTTTTTTTATGTATCAAGATTTAATTGACTAATAGTATATAAAAAAAACTTTATACTATTAACGCATAGTAATTAAACTCTACTAATTCTATTATAGCCTGCTTTATTTTCATTAAATTCTCTAACTCTTTATTGGCATAAGATGTATGTTCGAGAAAGAAATTATATGAGCATATTTTTTTCTCTCAATTAAACTACGAACATTCAAGGTCTTATTACAGGAATATGACTAGCTTGCTCCAACTCCACTAAAGACTTTCATATAAGGGACATAAATTTATTAGTGAGATCAATTAATCCACTTTAGGAAATTGTAATTATCCCCTCTCGAAATAGATTTTGTTTTCTCCAAATTATAAATCTAATACTCTTTAAAAAATAGAAGAGCTTATTTACCATTCAACCAACCTTGTGTTGGTTGACTAACCTAAGTAGGTACTCTATGTAAGCAGTTTTGATTGTGCTTGTTTTTCTCGTAAAAATTACAAACAAATCTAAGCATGCAGTAAGTAAATTATACGACTTTGGTTGAAATGCCTAACATATATTTCTTTTTTGATTTAATAATTTTTTGGTTTCATGAGTAACTGTTTCATTACGATGTATAATAATGATTTGATTTTCAACATGCATGCCAGTTTGAATAATGGCACTCAATGATTTATGACTACGCGGTATTAGCTGAGCTATCAGTCAATTTCATCACTATTAAATTCCAGTCTGAACCCATTCTACTTTTCGCCATGGACATTGGAGCCACGACAACTTGGTTTCAAACAGAGTCACCTTTCAGTTTATGTCTTTTTATAAAAATAAAAGTTAAAAAAAAAAAATACATCATCATTGGTATCAGTTAAATCACACTATTCGTTAGAATTTAGATTCGATTCCCAGTGCTAATAATTCAAATGCCTATGTTTTGATTCTGTAACCAAAAATGGGTATATGCGTATAGCAAAGGTTTATAGAGTTTAATGGGTAAAGTCGGGTCATATTGGTATTCTTCGCAATTTGGTGCTTAATTAGCAAGTTGTGCCACCTTAGTATTCTTCTTAGATTGGTGCTTAATCCCTAGCTATTGCATCCCTTCTGAAATAAGGAAAAAACTATGGGTGAGTTATGGAAAGTTATTCAAGATTATTCTCTGGTAATTTTTTAGATAACACATAAAAAGGTTGTGAGTAGGATTAGGATGAGTTCATATTAAACCTTTACGAGTCCTTATTCCTAAGTACACACTTCTTATCTTATTCATAACATGATAGACATTTTATTCTACTTGAGTGAGTTGGTACTTGGTAGAGGAAGTGTATTATTTGAATTTATTATGAAACATCGACTCATTTTTTTCTCCATCATTTAACATTTTAATGGGTCCACATCTTATTGAAAATCCATTTAATGGTAAATGAAATGTGAATCAATATTGTCTCACATTTAATCAATACAAATAATGTTTTTCATTGGCAGAAAAACAAGTATCTACATATGAAGAGTATAAATTATCACTCATCCTTCAAGTTTAAACATTCACAAAAGTTAGGATCAAATGTAAGAAAAATTAAAGTAAAACATTATTTTTGTTCATGAAATTAATAGTTTCCATTAGTTTTATTTTTGTTTATTTTTATACCTTTTAAATTATCAACATCATCATTAAAGTTATCAAATATCCTTTAAATTCATCCTTAAGATTGAGATAATTGGGGACAATTTTAATGAACATTTGACAATTTCAAAAATGATTTTGATTATATTAAAAATTTGGAGATAAAAGTGAATGAAGCTTACAAAAAAAGAAAAGAAATTTAAAAATAAATAAGGAATCTTTCAGGATGTTTACAAGTAGCAGGGGCTCTCTCTCCTTCGTCACTCTCTAGTGCACTTTTCATTTTTATATATTTATTTTTCTTTAAAATCTTCCCACTAAAAGACAACTAAAAATGAAAAAATAGGAGTTCTCGAAAACAGTTGAAGAAGCTGCAACAGAAATCTTCTGTACGCAGAACACAGTTCCCACTCTACATTGACGACTGAGTGAGCCACTCACTCACTCATTAACTCGCCGAGTGACTCTGTAGCAAATGCAGCTACTATCTATGTATATAACAAAATCTCCTAATTCCTAATCTCTTTCTTTTCATTCTTTCACTCACTTTTTTTTTCTCTTCAAAATATCACTTCCCGTCTCGCCGGTAATGTCGTCTCCGGCCGCCTCTACTCTGTCTCCGGCTGCCGTCACCGCCACATTTCCGCCGACTCCGACTCCGACTCCGCATCCGCCGTCTCCGGCGGCCGTGATCGCTCCGAAGGACCCCATTATGGCGACGGAGGAAGATACCGACGGGTTATCGACGGGGACTTTGAACGGAATCATCGTAGGGGTGGTGCTGGGTTCGGTGGGCATGGTTATTGTTGGGGTCATTTTCGTCTTTTTGTACAGGAGGGCAAGGAGGAGCGGGAACAGCTACATTGGCGCTCCTCCGCCACGAAAAGGTTCGGTTTAACTGTTAAACTGGTTTTTCCTTTTTATATTTTACTTATTTATTTATTTTTTAAAATTCTGATATTATTTTATCAAAAATACTTTGTGTACACCCTAAACTCATACATCCGTACATACACTACTAAATTATACACAATTAATGACAATTATACGGGTTATGGTAGACTTTCCTTATTTACAATATCAAGAGACCGACCACGCGATTTTTTCAATAATATTATAAACGAAAACGCACTGTGACGTGGTTTTCTCAACTAGATCACACACAAATCTTTCAAACAATTTATTCTGAGCAACAGAATTCGCATACAGAAGCATTTTTGAAATGAATCATTTTCGTGTTGTTTATGGAGTGTGTTGTTAGGGAGTGTAAAGTAATTTTCTAGAATATGATATCTAATTAGAGTGAACAAACTTTATATGACTGAATGCACAAACATTACGTATTTGTGTACAACACTGTGATTTTACTAAAACATTAATAAGTTCACAATCTTTATACATTTTTAATGGACAAACTTTATAACAATTAGTTTACATACACGTGTACACAAACTTTTATACATTCTAATGTATAAACTTTACATATATGCATATTATTTAATGCATAGTTAAGTATTTTTGTAGCATATGATATCTGATTGTAATGCACAAATTTATATGACTGAGTGCACAAACTTTATATGACTGTATGCACAAACATTACGTACTTGTGTACAACACTATAATTTTACTCCAACATAAATAAGTTCATAATCTTTATACATTTTTAATTGACAAACTTTATAACAATTAATTCACATACATGTGCACACATACTTTTACACATTCTAATGTATAAATTTTACATTTATGCATATTACTTAATGTATAGTTAAATTTTTTTGCAGAATATGATATCTGATTATAGTGCACAAACTTTATATGATTGTGTGCACAAACATTACATACTTGTGTACAACACTGTGATTTTATTCAAACATAAACAAGTTCACAATCTCAACACCTAGAGATATATTGGTCAACATTTAAACCTATAAACCTTTAAACCTTTATTGAAATGAACTTAGATCTTAGATCGTTTAATGAAAATGAACACATAATTGATGTAACAGAAACTATAACTTTTATAACATTTAAAATCAATTGGGTTGACTAGTATTTATGTACAGAATATATACAGCAACATTCTTTAAAAAACAATTGGTGACAAAATCATTACATGTTCCCCCTACCCCCTAATATTTCCGAATCTTTTTCCCCGTTTCCCCCTACCCCAAGGGAGTTCTGCTGTGCTGACGTCCGTGTACGGACTCAATTAGAGACTTCTCTTTTTTTGCTGCCGAGCGGTAGCTTTGTCTGACCCCGACACCTCTTCGACATCCGAGCTGGATGACTCCTCAGTTGGGACTACCCTTGCAGGCTCATTTGGCATCCGAACGAGCTTTTCCCGCAAACAATTATGCGTTGACAGCATTGATGTCAACAACATATCTTTGCGCATCTTTCAGAACTGTGTTGGTAATTGAGCAGTGGAAACTTGTTAATTAACCAAGTCAGGAGGAGGATTCAGATGAATCTTTCTTTTTGTTCCATGAGATTGATCTCAGCAGTATCTGATGTTACATCAAATTCAGTATGTGCTTCTTCCATAATTTCATTAGGTGAGCATGTCTTTTCTACCTTTTCATTCTCAGCTGAATCACTTTTCCCTCCATAATACCTGACCTTTTAAGTGCACAAACTTTACAGTCACTCATACACAAACTTTATATGATATAGTGCACAAACTTTACACATACTGTGGCCAAGTTTTACTAGTATTCTGCACTACACCAATTAAAACAATATCTAGTGTCAAGACAGTTACACACACTTAAATGGATTAGATGAATTAAGTTTAGCTTGTGTATTACCTTTCTGTTCTCGGTTTCATCGTGGGTGCTGTCTATTAATGCCAAAGTTTGCACCGGCGTTGGCTTATGTGAAGCCTTCTTACTGGCGCCCTTAGCAACAACTGCCCCTTTGAGTGATCGTGGAGGAGCCATTTAGCAATGAACAATTAACATCGAGAATTTAATTCAAAAGCTTTAAAAAAATGAGTGACCATAATCCCAAACAACACAAGCAAGAGTGCACAAACATTACAACAAAGATGCACAAACTTTAGAGAAGAAAGGTGGACGGATAACAAATCCACAAACAAACCCTAACACCAACAGTATAACACACTATAGATGAAAATCTTTAGAGATAAAAAGTCAGAATATAAACAATGTGGGATGCAAGCAACTCACACACACAGTGCACAAACTTTAGCATCCATATTGCACAAACATTATACATATCCGGGCACAAATGACTCACTAATTTTCTCGAAGAAAAAGATCGTTGTTAAATTGTTCTTTAAACCAAATTCAATCGAACAAAACTCGAAGAAAGTTAGACGGAAAGCAAATCGACGAACAAACCCTAAACAGTGAAACTCAATTCGATGTACTCACCAGTGTTTGTTTTCTTGTGGGATATTCAATTGCCTTTGGTACATTTTTGTGTAGAGAGCACGATGAGTTTGCAGAAGAGAAACGAGAGTGAAGATCACAACGAGAGATGAGAGACTAGAGTGATGAGAGTGAAGAGAGAAAAACAAAACAATTTGTTTTTAAGAAAGTGAAAGCGGGAAGGTTACACGTGTGTTTAACACATGAGTGAGTGAGAGTGTGAGTGGAGTGGGTGGTTATTTTGTAAGACCCACCGTATATTAATACAGGTGTATGTATGGTGTATCACATTACAATGTACATATAACAGAACTCTTATTTTATTTCCCTTTTGTTTCTTGCGCACTATAGTGATTGCTTGTTACTTACTTATGTTTTCCTAGTTTATGGTTCGGATAATCCAAATTTGCATGGAATGACCGAATGTTGAGCACTTGAGCTAGTTTAAGGGATTCGACTCTTGCACTTCTTAAACATAGTCTTGTGAATCGAAACACTGGAGTAAACCTTCAAATTCTTTCTTAGAATTGTTATTATCGGTCAAGTTTGCAGTTTATGAAAATTGTCATATTAAATCACGAAATTGTCAAAAGTCAGTCAAATTAATCCTTCGACATCAATCAAATTAGTTCCTCCTAAGAATTAGATTGATCAGCTTTTGGCAATCTAAGTGACTAATATGATACGACCATTTTCAGAGGACGAACAACGATCTGAAGGTTTACTCACTAATGTCGAGTGAGCTTACTATGCTGGAATCTCATTAGTAGGGTTTTAGTGAACTCTGTATGCTAGTGGCTTAGGGACCAAAAAGAATTTGCGAATAATGTGGTTTTATGTTTTTGTGTGTGTGTGTGTGTAAAACTAGCACTGATTTGGCTATTGGAACTAATTCTTAGATGCCATTGTTTGCAGCTGACAAGGTTCTGGCAAATCATCAACTTCCGTCGTCTCCTGAAATTTCCTTGTCTCTAGCTCAGAGTACTTTTACATATGACGAGCTGGCGACAGCAACGGATGGATTCTCTGACTCGAATCTTCTTGGCCAAGGCGGTTTTGGCTATGTCCATAAAGGGGTTCTCCCAGATGGAAAAACCGTTGCGGTTAAGCAGCTGAAGTCCGAGAGTAGGCAGGGGGAGCGCGAGTTCCATGCGGAAGTTGAGGTCATCAGCCGTGTCCACCATAGGCATCTTGTTTCGCTAGTTGGATACTGCGTCACAGATAGCCAGAGGGTGCTTGTTTATGAGTTTGTGCCGAATAGCACACTAGAATTTCATCTGTATGGTAAGATTTATTTGTTAGCACAACTTTTCCTTCATTGCTCATGCGTTATGATGAGGGTGCATGATGTTGGCTCCTTTTAATTTATGAAGAAGGGTGCACGATGCATTCATAATGCACAATGAAGAAAAGTAATGCTCTTTTTGGGGGTACAATTTCACTACTATTGAAATCATTCTCCCAAAAATGTGATGAACTTTCTTTGTAAAAGGTAGGAAAGTTTTAAGTAGCAAAATATTAGTTTGCAGTAATATATATCATTAGCTGTTTTACATATGCGGCACTGTGTTTTTCTTTTTTTTTTTTTTTTTTGGCCTTAGTTTAGAACATATTACATATCTTGCTCACCTTCAAGTTTCAAAATAAGCCTGAAAAGGAGTAAATCTGGTCGAGTTTGGGTTTGACCTGATCAGGTTGGTAATTGAGCATTGAGGACTACACTATTCTGTGGATTTATATTATTTTCATTCCAGGAAAGGACAGACCAACTTTGGAGTGGTCAACAAGGATAAAGATTGCTATTGGATCCGCAAAAGGATTGACTTATCTCCATGAAGATTGTTAGTTAACTGTATATGTGCGATTAATTTATGCTGAAAATCTGGCAAAATTTTTAGTTCATGATGTTAGCTTTGAAGTTTACTTCTACCACTCTAATTTCATTTTAGGTCAACCTAAAATCATACATCGAGACATCAAGGCATCCAACATTCTTATTGATGAAAATTTTGAGGCAAAGGTAAATTTTATTACTCTTAACCTCCACTCCTCCGTATATAAATTTATAAATGAAAGTTTAAATTCCACATTTATGTTTCAAATCTAAAGAAACCTTGTATGCCATGTGCATTTGCCTTCGCCGAGGCAGGCTATGCATGTTCTCTAAAATACTTATTAATACTTTATAAAGCTATGTATGATATAGTATGCAAATAGAGTCAATGGATCGAAAGATCCGCTTATGTCAATGGTGAATAAGATGAAAAGGTGGATTAACTTGAAAAAAAAACTAGTGAATTTGTTCATCTTCTTATGTGGCACTTCAATGTACGGTCTCTTAATAACATGATATTCTCATATCTTTTATTCAGGTTGCAGACTTTGGACTTGCCAAATTTTCATCAGATGCAGAGACTCATGTCTCTACTCGAGTGATGGGAACCTTTGGGTAAGATTATTCATCATTTATATTCTTTTTCTCTTAATCCTGATTTTTAAAAGTGCTTTTATCGGGAAGTTTGTTAGGTTGGTTTTATTTTTTCTACTTTTTCTATTTACTATTTCTGGTAATGTCAGCGAAATTCCAAATTGATTCAACAGATACATGGCTCCCGAATATGCTGCTAGTGGGAGACTCACAGAAAAGTCAGATGTTTTCTCCTATGGTGTTGTGCTTTTGGAGTTGATTACTGGACGAAAACCTGTCGATAACACTGGGTCTTTCACAGATGACAGCATGGTTGAATGGGTGTGTAGTGTACCATACTGCATTAATGTTTATGTCTTAATCCTATAGTATGCATCATTTCCGATATGAAACGTAGTATTTATAAAACACACTGTGCTTGTTTTAGACGTCTAACTTTTTTGGGTTGGTGGATGTAGTGAGAGGAGTGAATGTGATTACTCTTTTTGGTCGGCCTTCTATGTTGTATGTTCATTTTTCTTTCACCATTTTCTTTTTCAGTTTGGAATTTTGGCAACTGTGTAACTCCATTTTTCCAGTCAGATTGGCGATCTTCAGAAACCGTATTCCTTGAGGGTGTTTTAGGAACTTGGAAAACTAGCTATCAATGTGCGGTAGAAGTTGAGATTATCTGGTACATTGAATTTGGTTAGCTCCTACCAGTGAATTAACTAGTTCAGATTAGTTTCCAAGTTTTTCTTGATTGAATAACTTGTTGGGTGAATCTGATTTTAGTTTGCAATCATTGTCTAATTATTTATAGAAATTTTGGATTTGATGGAACTAATGTTGCTGAAATGATATGTGGGATATAGTGCAATAAATAGTTAACATTCTTGTGCTGAAACATTGTGTATATTGCAGGCGCGACCTTTACTCTCCGATGCTTTGGAAAATGGCAACCTTGCTGGACTTGCTGATCCAAGGCTGCATGCAAATTATGATCCTGATGAGATGGTTCGGATGATTGCTTGTGCTGCAACCTGCGTGCGGTATTCAGCCCGGCTTCGCCCTCAAATGAGTCAGGTCAGTTTGTTGAAGCTGAAGACATGTTATTGACTAGACTCTTGTTTCTATATTTCATTGGCTGCTTGTCCTTGCCTAGTTTATGAAGTAGCCTCAGACAAAAATATTGTCCAGTGCTGTGTGACAATATATTGCAAAGTATCATCAGGATAATTACGACATGATTTTATAACCGGTAATTTTGGTAACATAAAAAGTTGTGATCTTTAGAGGTAAACCTTGGCGCAATGGTAAAGTTGTTGCCTAGATGTCACATGTTCGTATCTTGGAAATAGTCTCTACACATGTATGGGTAAGACTGCCTATATCTATCCTTCCCTAATCCTATTAGGTGGAAGCCTCGTGCATCTGCAATCAGATTTTGAAACTGAGATCTAAGGATTGGCCGTAACAATGATAAAATGACAACACAATATCAATATTATACCACATCACTCATTTTATAGGATCTCACGGAGCTTGTATTTAGCAGGTTGTTCGAGCCCTGGAAGGAAACCTTTCTCTAGATGCTCTATACGAGGGGGGCACACCAGGGCATAGCGGAGATTTCGGTTCCTTTGGGAGTTCGAATTTTGACTCTGGCCAATACAGCGAAGACCTCAAGAACTTCAGGAAGCCGGCGCTGGAAAGCCGGGAGCAAGGCGCTGGTGAGTACAGTGGTCCTAGCAGCGAGGACCGTAGGCATCAATCTGCCTCAACGAGTTCAGGCCTGCAAAATACACCAGAGATCGAAATGGGAAATGTGAAGGGTAGCAGTACTGGTAGCAACCATGGTTCTGGTGTGAGCTCTTGATTGATCATTTTTTTCCATGCCTTACAAATAGTGTGCATTGCATAGATCAGATTCCACGTGTGTCCATGAACATTGTTGGTACATAATATGTTGGTAGGTTTTGCAGTTCCAATCCTTGGTCATAGTAGATAGATAGCAGCCAGAGTTGCTTTATTTTTTGTTGAATGGTGATTTTCATGGTCTAACTTGTTTCACAAGCAATAATTCCTGAACTTTTGTAGATTTAACATAACTGGGATATGGCCTAACATTGGGATTCAAAAGGGTCAAGGATGTTGGAATGATTTTTGTATTTTATTTGGTTAACTTTGTGATGATGCATCATATAAGCAAGCATTTTCGTGTGTGTTCAGGATTGTTGCTTCTCAATTCTCTTGTTTTCTATCTATGATTTCACGGTCTAATAAGAAAGGATGGGGTTTTCAATTTTAAGTCTTGTGTATGACAAGAGGAAAAAATAAAAATAAAAAAAATCAAGTGATGTGTGACCGGAAAAATCATCGTTTCATTTCATGACAGCAAATAGCTTATCGTTTTGTGCTTCTTTTTTTTTTTTTAAATGTTGGCCAAACGTAAAGTGAGGGTAAATATGACAAAAGGAAATGTAATTGTAATTTACTATACGTGTATTGGTCATGTTGTTTTCAATAACTCTAAAAAATTACGATTGAAGAAAAATTTAAAAATAACTTATTTCAAAGCAAAAGTTAACTTGACTACGTACGTTATTACTTTGTATTGAAATAAGTGATTATATTATGAAGTTAATTTTGATGTATTATACATTTTTCTTTTATGCAACAATTCAATCGTATATTACATGTTTGGATTGTATTTTCATTTTATAATTATAACCTCAAAACTCATACATGTAATAACATATAATTAATAAAAGTGTAATTAATCTCTTATATTATTACGAATGCGAACATTTTGCCTTATTTTATCACCATGTACAAAATGACCATGCTATATTTATGTCCTACATTGACATCAAAATGTTGTCCTCATGTGTGTCCTCATAGAAAAGAAAAAATAAAGTCTAGCCATGTTATTAGTATCATGGCCTATATACGCTTTCTATAACACGTGATTACAGTTAATTGAAGTACTAAGTGGACCACATCATATTATAAACTTACATTTGTCAACGATATAAAATTCTTATAAGTAGACAAAAGTTCAAGTAATACAAAAAAAAAAAAAAAAAACTGAAGTTCAAGAAATAAATTTTCATACGCTATTATTATTTTTCAATTAAAATTCCGTCAAATCTGACTTAAGTCGAGTTAGTCCATTATGGAATAAAATATCATTCAAAGTTATATTTCTTTATTTACAACACTCAAACTCAAAATTTTACTTAAAAGAACACATATAAACCACTTGAACAAGATCATCGTTGATATTTGATACAATATTATTTATGTAATTTTTTTTATATAATAACTATACAAGTAAAAAATTTTATTGCGGTGATACATAAATGACAAATATTGAAAAACTTTTACTCTAACCATGGACAGAAACAAGGCGGGCGGGGGGCGAGCATGGTCCCTGTCCCCCACAATTTTTCAAAAATTCTACCATATATAGTAGATATATTATGTACACATTCATATGTAAAAAATGGTTGAGTATTAGCAATTCGAGTTGGCTAGATATTCATATTAATTGAATATCAATCTCAAGTCTCACAATATTTATTTTTATCACGTTTTTTTTATATGTATATTACAACATTTCTTATAATTTTTTCTTCATATATAGTAAAAGCTACACTTAAATTTTTAAATTTTTAATTGTACACTAGAAAGTAAGTTTAACATGAACTTAATATTAATCATTATGAATTGAGTAACTTATCCACAATTTATGAGTTATAACAAGTCTTACATTTGATTGATTGTTTGATTCTTTTGATATGCACTTTCTTTTCTGTTTTGATTACTATGATCAATATTTTTGTTTGGCATGAATACAATAAAGAATTAACTAAAAAATATGATAAAAGGATAATTTTTTGTTGATTATTTTCTAATAAGTATTAAGAGGAAGATTGTTAAAAATTTTGATAAAGAAAAGTTCTCTTATTGACTATTTTTATGATTTAGAGGACCTTTGCGTTATATACAAAGAATACTGGCTTTTTCTTAAATTTCATCACTCAATATGTCAATCAATTTTTTAATTTTCAACAACTTTTAATGGTTGTTTTAAAAATAGTTGAAAAGCAAAAGATTGAGTAAAAATAAAAAAAATTAAGGAGAATGTCAAAAAATTCTACTACATATATAATAACCCTAAAATACTTCTTGATTAATACATTATAATTTTTTTTATATAAAACTTTTTAGTTTCGGCTCCCGCTCTACACTTTGTTGGGGTCTTTCAAACTTTTATTGGGGGGCATTTTGGGGAAATAAAAGAATGAATTGCATTCTTATCTTAGCTGGCAAAACTTTGTTCAGCTGGTAAAATTGTAATTTGAGTGAGTGGTGTTTCTTCTATTCCTCTCTTCTCTTCCACCTGTCTTTCAAAACTCGTGTGTCGCGCAAACACAAAAAACCACTTAACAACCACATCGCAAATTTTCTGTGTTTCAAAATTCCTCATTTTTCGAATTCAAACAAAATTTCCCACATATTGTCTTTTGTTTGATCCATGGCATCTCGACGCCGCATGTTGTTAAAGGTCATAATCCTCGGTGATAGCGGGTATGCTTCTTATTCTTTTTCGCTTTTTATGTATATATTAATGTGATTCTTTCTTCCTCTTTTTTTTTTTTTTTTTTCCTTTTTGAATTTAATTAACAAATCGGTGATATTAGAGCATACCCAGAAATGAAAAAAGAAATGAGGTGCTGAATTTATGTTCGGAGGGTGTAATTTGTGTAAAATGTTTCAATCTTTTGTTTTTGCTAGTAAAAAATTTAAGGAATGAAGGGGTCCTTAGATATATTATGAGATGTTAAAGATTGGAGAAAGAGGGGGAAAATGGGAAATGAATCAATGACTATGTTTGGATTCTTGATAGAATGGAAGTTTCTCATCAAAACATATGTTTTTAAAAAGGAAAAATTCATTTAGATTCAGAAGAAAAATGCTAGACAGCTGGAATTTTTGCCAAAATAATGTAGTGTGCGTATATCCTTAGATGGGCAAGTGAGTTATGCTACTTTAATCAATCTAATAATCATTCTTATTTTCTGTAATAAAAAGAAATCTATTTTTTCCCCCTTCTTTTGTGGTAGTGTAATATTGCTCTTAGATTCAATAGATTTGCAACTTTCTAAGAGGTGTTGGTTTCAAATCATGCCTATGCATGCCAATGTTTGAAAGCTTATCATTCCAGTTGGATGCAATTGTTTGTTGAGTAATTCATCCAGCTATGTCAGCTAATGATAATTTATTTGACTCTTTTTTCCCTTCTTTTTTGGCAGGGTTGGTAAAACATCACTCATGAATCAGTATGCCTGGAACTCAGAATTTCTTTCAAAAATATATTGTTTACTACTGTCAGGAAGGGTCTGATGAGTATTCTTTTGTTTGACTTGTATTACCATGATCATTGTTCCACCTTCCTCTATGTAGGTATGTGAACCGTAAGTTTAGTAATCAGTATAAGGCTACCATTGGTGCGGATTTTCTTACCAAGGAAGTTCAATTTGAAGACAGGTTGTTCACATTGCAGGTAACAACATATGGTTCGTTTTGCATAAAAATATCAGAAAATTGGTGAAGTTCTTTTAACAATGTGTTCTCCAGTTATGTTATAAATATCAGAGTATTGTTTCTGTTTTGAACTGAGATATCTTGTTGATCTATTTCTCCATCACCTTGTGTATTATCCATATCAGTTTTCACATACATCAATTTACTTTGTATTAGCTCTATAAAACCTGCTTTTTCACATTCACCGAGTCATTCATGTTGCTGTTCAAATGAACATAGCTGGAGTGAATGCTTTTCAAATGTCTTCGCTTCTCTCTCCTATATTCATATTCTTTGTTTAGCCATTACAAGTTACAACTCTTATGTCACCGTGTCTGCATTGTGGGTTTTATTTTAATTGGCCTCTCTGTTGATTAAATTTTCTGAGGATGTTCTTCCAATCATATTTTAATATGATTTTGTTAGGTATGGGGTCTTTTGGTTGGCCAAGTGGTGAGTTTAAAACAAAATAAGAAAGAGAAGAAAATAATCCCTAGGGAAGTTTAATGTCTCCATGTTATATGAAATGATGACCGTTGTTGAATGATATATGATGATGGTTGGGGCAAGCGCTTGACACTTTCTACTTGATAAAAAACATCAATGTCTGGATGTATTGTTTGTCATGATATTCCATTGAATGGTTCTGTATTCTTCTGTCTGTATTCATTGGTTCTGACTAATGTTCTCACTATACTTGCAGATTTGGGACACTGCTGGACAAGAGCGCTTTCAGAGTCTTGGCGTGGCTTTCTACCGTGGCGCAGATTGCTGTGTCCTTGTTTATGATGTAAATGTCCTGAAATCTTTTGAAAACCTTAACCACTGGCGAGAAGAATTTCTTATTCAGGTGACATCTTTATCATTCTTTTGCATTGTGGTATCACCTTGCTTAAAGAATATTGAGAAACTAATGCACGTGATTTGAGTTTCAGGCTAGTCCATCTGATCCTGAAAACTTCCCGTTCGTTGTCTTGGGAAACAAAATAGACGTTGATGGTGGAAATAGCCGAGTTGTAAGTTACTTCTCTCCTTACTATTGCCTATTGACACCACGGAAATGTTCTCAAGAGTCCAATGAACTGTATTTCTGGCTTCTGCTAGAGTTGTGAGAAGATATACATTACTCACTTTTTCTTATATACATTTTACCCTTTGTCGGTGGTTAATTCTACATGTTTTCATGCATTACAATCTCTTTTGTCACAGATTTCTGAAAAGAAAGCAAAGGCATGGTGTGCTTCCAAGGGGAACATCCCATACTTCGAGACCTCGGCGAAAGAAGGATTCAATGTTGAAGCTGCTTTCCAGTGTATAGCCAAAAATGCACTAAAAAATGAACCTGAAGATGAAATGTGAGTACTTCTGCATCTTTAAGGATTTGTTTGATTTCTACTTTCATTCCTTGTTATCAATTTGAATTGCATAAATGTCATCTTGTTTTCTGTTCTAAGAATTTTGTGAAGGATACAGTAAAAAATCTTTTTCAGTGTTTTCTTCACATAATACTAAAAATATGCAATGTAAGGTGATAGTTTTGTAATCAAAATTAAAATCAATGAAAACAGAACCCTATCATGCCCTAAATTTTCTTCATGCATGACAGTAGTCAATATTCATTAATGATTTATAAAACTTTTGTACATTTGAAAGTAAAGTGAAGTGAATAGGTTCCACTTCCATATAAGTTAAACATTTTACATTTTTAATCATCACAAGGCTTAAGTGTTGTTTGTTAATTATATCAGGTACCTGCCTGATTCAATCGATGTTGGTGGTGGTGGAAGACAGCAAAGATCTACAGGCTGTGAATGCTGATTAGAGAGAGTTTTCTCTTTTGGACCAGCTTTGCTTGCTTGATTGGTTGGTGCCAAATACAAAAGTGCCCCCCCAAAAAATTGATTATTAGCCAGCTACAACTTTATTAGACAATGTAGCTCACTAGTGGATTAGATGGCATATCTTGTTTATTTTTCAGTTTATTTCTGTTTGTATTTAATGTTTGTGACAAATTGTCCCTTGAATCAGGTCATGTATACTGAAAAATTATTGTGTTTACAGTTATGACATTGAAATTGTTAAGTATGGCTCTAAATTATAATGTTGTGCATGGTATTCACCACCCCATTTTTCAGTATCTTTTTTCTTCTGGTTTTCCCCTCCTAACTTTTTCAAAGGTTGTCCATTCGATTTTGAAATACAAAAGATGCTATAAACTGTGCTGGCTATTCACAAGTCTTGTAATGGATTCCATTAAACTTTCAAGGCTTCAACATTTCCTTTCTTTGGCTGAAAACTTTCAAGTTCAACTCTGGGACCTATTGCAGGCTTGCAGCTGTCACAAGCTCACAGCCAGAAAAGAATTTAATACATTGTTAACATAAAAAAATTATTATATTACTATCTTTCAATACATAACACATTATTAAAGAATTCAACTCTCACAGTGGTTAGTGATTACTTTTAAAGTGACACATAATAATATACAGTTTTGGTTTTTTGGGAATTAGTCCCTCAATTTATTTTTTCTCAGTTTCGGTGTCAAATTTTTTTAACAATAGTGAAATTAGTCCTCAATATTAAGTGAGTTCCATTAAGTGGCAAAATGTCTTTCTTAATCAGCATCTATATAATATTCTGTGCAAAAACGATCAGAGGTGGGAGAAGAAGAGATTAAGGTGAAAGTAGGGTATTTCTCAAGGGGAGATATAATCACTCATTTGCTAAATAGGAAGCAATGTTTAGTATGTTATCACATACACATACTTGCTTGGACTGTTGTTTGCCACATAAATTTCAGTAACGTTGAGAAATGTAGGGACCAAAACTAAGCACATTTGTTGAGGGAATAATGCCAGAAATGCCCAATTTTGAGAGATCAAAAACATATTTGTGCCTAATATATAATTATTAATAGTATACTAAATCCGATATATCACAATTAAACATGTATTTTTTTAAGTAACAATTATTTTGATCCAACCAAATTATAAGGTGTGACATGATCGTAACTCACCTTATCCCTTAACTGTATGATGTAACTTCAGTTTTTACTCATGAGAATGAAAAAAATATTTTGTAATTAGTCTAATATCTTGTCTAAGCTTAGTTATTGCCATGAGATTAGTCATCGTTGCTAACTTCTAGTCACACCCTTAATATGGAGTTTGAGACCATGTAATGGAGTTTTCTTTCTTCTATTTTATGTGGTGTAACTAATTTAATTTAATACCTTTTATTTAAACTATTTAATTGATCGATAAAGTCTCAGTCAATTGTTTTTTAAAAAAAACGTTTGGTCCACTATTTTTTGGTCAGTAATGTTTTGGTCATGGTTCATCATGGGCTACGTGTTTTGTTCAGAAAGGCCCATAAAGTCTTCTACAGGATTCACTATCACCACCGCCTCGTTGCGGAACCTAAATATAGCATGCCTGAGAAATACGGGGAATTAGGGTTTCACATTCCAAATCAAGAACCAAAATCCGAATCGGAACCTGATGGAGACCACCAAAGAACATCACGGACTACTTCACCAGATCCTGCCGCCGCGCCTGGAAGACGCAGGCCTCGAAGAATGTGCGCTCCCGCCGGAATCCATCCACCAAGCCTTTGTCAAAGCCGCCGCCGCCGTGAAATCCGGCACCGCCGCGATTTTTTCCGACGAGGACGGCGCGGGTTGCGTCAGCGATCCGTGGTCCGCCGCCGCCGAGGAATCCTCCGACGCTGTCATTGGAATCCAGCCGGAAAACGAGCCGCCGGGATCCTGCACCGTCGAGAAGGGATGTGAAGGCGGCGGCGACGAAGTGAACGTCGTCGGTGGCGGCGTGGAGGAGGTTGGGGACGACGTGGTGGTTGGAGAAGGTGGTGTGAAATTGGGGGAGGGAGAGGAACCTTGTGTTGATGAATTGCAAGGTTTGGGTATCGGAGAAGACGCCAAGAAGAAGAACGGTGATGGTGATGAAGAAAACGAGAAGGAACCTAAATTAGCTGAAGGATTTGTGTGAATTACTGAAGCCTTTTTTTTTTTTTTTTANTTTTTGTTATGTATATTAGGATTTTCTGAAACTGCTATGAACCAATATCGTAGGGGTTCCTTTAAAATTCAAGAGGATTTTCTTTTTCTGAGATTTTCATTTTTCATTTCAGAAATAAAGGGGAACCATGTATGATGAATCATACTTTCAACTTGTATCAATATTTATGCAGTTGCCAATATTAATGTAAAGGACTGAAACGTTTATGCTCACACCTTGTATTAAACAATTTGCATGTATAGTAGATTATAACCTTACAGGTATAATATCAATCACTTTATACGTAATCATTTTTTATGTTTGCATGCAGTATATGGTATGTTATGGTTAATGTGAGCGATTATTGTGCCCAGATTTTAAAAGGTAAATTCTGAATATAGACATAAAACTATATCTGGAGACTGGAATCTGATCTGGGAAAGGAAATAAAGAAGAAAAATTGAAGATTCTGCAAGGGCTTCGATATTTTGTTAAGTGAATTGCCCTTGTTCTTGTCCTTCGCGGAATGTTTCTTATCTAGAGGGTAAATTTAAAGGATTACACCGACATATGTTGCAGTACAACAGAGAGAGTTTCCAATCTAGTTGGATAATCTCTACTGATCAAAAGATGTCACTGCACATATTTTACAATTGGCAAACGGCCATCACCAACCTAGCACAATCATCACTCTTCCATATCTTAAAATTTATTAATTCCTGGTAACGTAACTAAATGCTGGATAATCAATCTAATGCTGATAGGTCAATGACTGCATAAAATTAAACCAAGGGAGTCAACAGGGGCTTTCCAAGGAAGTGAGCCTCCAAGTTTCCAAGTACAATGTCAGCCATAAAGCTATATCTGGAGTCTGATCTAGAAAAAGCAAATAAAGAAGAAAAAAACAAAATGAAGATTCTACAAGGGCCTCAATATTTTAAGTGAATTTCCGTTGTTCTTGACCTTCACAGAATGTTGTTCCTATCAAGAGGGTACATTTAAGCAAGGCGAAGTAAGTGGTACACCTGACAAGTTTCGAGTATCACACACCTTAAATGTAAACCATCCATTTTGTGTGCAATAAATCACTACTATGGGTGATGTTGCACTTGATAATTTAACTCCCAACTTTCTCTTTCATCTATCCCCTTCACCATAGCCACCACTAACCTTTCTCACATTCTCTCCTCCTCCCCCTAACCAACAAGGGAAAAAAAAGTGACAATTTTGGAAAATTGCTCCCAGTAGTTCTTCACCATCCAAAATTTCACACTGGGGCAAAAAGCAAGCTAAGTCAACTAATTCGGAAGAAAAACTCCCAGTACTTTACTTCACCGTCCCAGGACATTTGTTATTCAAATCCTCACGTTAATTTGAAGAAAAGAAAATTAAATCTTTCAAAGATTACATAGAATAAAGCTAAAGCACACTTACATATCACTTGAAACAAAATGAAAAAGAAAAAAAGAAATAAATTGAAATGGTGCCAACACCAGCCACAGTGCAGAAGTTGCAATCAGCAAGAAAGTCAGTCGAGGGGAGCCAACAAGGGCAGTGAACAGATACTGAAAAGAAATGGGAAAGTTTAGGGAGCTACTGGCGTGCACCTGATGATTAGGTGCATAGATACCGCATCTAAAATCATTAGATCCTCTAGGTGTGTGATACACCAAACATACTAGGTGTGTCACAGATTTCGCCATTACACAAACATAACATGTTGCAGTTTAGCAGAGATAGTTTCCAATCTAGATAGATAATCTGATAAAAAAGATGTCACTCGACAAAGATGAGCTGAATCATATTTTATAAATGGTAAAGGCCAATATGGAAACATCACCAACCTGGGACAATCATATCATTGATCCATATCTCAGACTTTATTAATCCTTGGTAATGTAACTGCTAAATGCAGGCTGATAATTTTTATGGTGATAATTCAATGACTGCATAAAATTAAACCAAGGGAGTTAACAGGGGCTTCCCAAGGAAGTGAGCCTCCAAGTTTCCAAGTACAAGGTCAGCCATTGCAGTTCGAGTTTCTACTGTGCCGCTTCCAACATGAGGCAACAAGACAACATTCTCCAACCCTAATAGCTCCTCTGGGACATGAGGTTCATTTTCAAACACATCTAGCCCAGCCCCACCCAAGCGACCTTCGAGCAGTGCAGAGACAAGCTCCGGCTCATCAACATGCTTACCTCGCCCAATATTGATTAGTATGCCCTTCGGACCAAGTGCATTGATGACCTCCCGGTTGACGATGTGGTGAGTTTGCTCTGTCAGAGGGCAGGCAACAACCAGTACATCGCAGTTGGAGGCTAACTCAACAACACTTGGGTAGTACTTGTATTTTGATCCTGGTTTTTCATTTCTAGAGTAGTAATGTATTGAACAGTCAAATCCTTCAGCCCTCTTGGCAACTGCCGAGCCAATCCTTCCCAGCCCAAGAATGCCAACGGTTTTCCCAGAGAACTGGAAGGAAAAAATACACAAAACATTATAATTAATTTGCTGTTGGTTAAGGGAGAGGGCATACTAATACAGAGAATGTATGTACGTATAAAACAGACTTTAATGAGAAGAACTTATGCATGCAAATCAGAAAGACTGAAACTTGGCACTTCTAATGTAATTGATGATGATAGATCATTGATGTCTCCAATTTTATATTTAGTTTTTCAACATCATTCTGAAAGATACAAATTGTCAGGAAAACTGTATCTATATATCTAGTAAAAGAGGTGACAAAGACATAGGGAACACAACAGAACACACCAATGCAGAGCGAAGCGAAACAGTAAGTACATGTGGCAGTCTATAAAATACAGTGCTCAGCTTAACAATAATAGTTCTTTGATTTCTTATCGCAATCCTCCTTGTAGTAACAAAATTGTGTGAAAAGAGCAGCTGCCACTAATCAGAACACATGGGCATGAGGCCCCATAAACTCCATGAGAATTCAAAACTTACAAGAATTCATAACCAAGGACAAACTTTACAATATATTTTTGTAGTAGGGCCATGATGCACAAGCACCCTCAGATATGAGCACCACTCAGCAATTCTCAACCCAAAAATAGCAATCTCCTTATTGAAAACTATTCCATCACATACCATCAAGAAGCCAAGTGCAGACAACTTTGAACCACTTGGGACAAGTGGTGGGTACTGGGGACAATAACTCTACCTACTCTCATCCCAACGATCTCTCTCACACAGACAGAGAATTGAATTTACAAGATTTGGATCCTCTAAAGTGAGAATAGTTGTAAAAAGAGAAGATGAAAGGTTATTTACTCTTTAATCAATACTCCCTCCATCCACTTTTTGTTGTTATTTTTGACAAAAACATATAATTTAAGAAATCATTTAATGACACTAAGAGAAAATAGTGTGTAGATGAAATTAAACTTGAGTAGTTAATGCTTTAATAATTGTTATTGGAAATATGAGAAATAACAAGGGTAAACATGTAAAAAATACATGTAATATTTTCTTAATTTAATCAAACGACAAATAATCTTGGACAAATTATTGTTTGAGAAATGGCAACAAAAAGTTGATGGAGGGAGTATAGTGGAACCCACCTTCTACGCACTACATTGATCCACACGAGCAGATAACCGCTCAACTCCTCACTATTCAGCTACAATCTTAATTCTAGTTTGTATAACATATATGTTAGTGCAGCTGAAGCTTACAAATATCCCCAATGAGCTAAATGAAGGTGACAAATCACAATACCAGACCAAATGCCACATCCTTAAGCTAAGTAGTGAAAAAAAAAAAAAAAAAACTACAACTATGGACCAGAAGCCTCATCTTCAGATTCTTCACCCAGAACATTAGTGCAACGGTCCAAGTCTTAGCACTTATAAATTTCTCACTAAGTCAAATTCTAATCAACAATTACTACATCACTCACACCTCAAAATCCTAAAACATTTCATAATTAAACAACACCGTCAGCAAACAATCACAAATCACAAAAAAGCAAGAATCAAACAACGAAACAGTGTTAGAGTGTTATACTACCTTAGTGGTCAACTTGTAGTCACCATTCTTCCACATCCCGCTCCTCACGAACCGATCGCACTCGCAGATCCTCCGCAGCACCGCCAGTATCAGCCCGATCGTCAAATCCGCCACCTCGTCGGTCAGCACGTCGGGCGTGTTCGTCACGCGGATCCCTTTCTCCCTGCACTTGTCCAGATCGATCTTGTCCACTCCGACGCTGAAGCTCGACACAATCTCCAGCTTCGGCAGCGCGTCGATCAGAGGCGCGTCGGCGCCGGCGTTCGAGTTCCCGACGACGGCACGTATGGAGGCGGAGTGGTCGCGGACGAGCTGGGCCCTCTGAGATGGGTCCCACGCGCGGAAGAGCGTGTAGCGCTTGTCGAGCTCTTGCTCGAGGTAGGGGAAGACCTGGGCCACGAGGAGGACCCCGATGGATCCCATTTCGAAGAAGAGAGGGAATTAGGGTTAGGATTTAGGGTTGGGGTTTGATTTTAGCAGAGGGGGAATTGATTTTGTGGTTGACCTGAGATGCGGCGGAAGCTCCATGCAGATAAAGTTATAGTGGCTGAGAGGAAAATGCTAGTAGCAAAATTATTGTTATTCAACCGAAAAGATTAATTATTGTTGTTATTTACATGTGTAATGTGTAATGATTTTAGCGCAGTTGTGTTCGACTAAACCTTTATATTAGTCAATTATTGATTAAGTTACTCTTAAAATTATAAAATGGTTATAATAGTTTTTTAAATTGTTTAAAATATGTCAAATTAACCTTAACTTAGTTTTTAATACTTTTAGAGATTAATATAATTATTTTAATAATTAAGAGATAAACTTGATTAATGATAACAAGTTTATAAATGTTTTTTCATTTGTATAACTCTTCGAAATAATAAGAGGAATGCACTTTTTTTTCTATTTTAAATCATCTTTTGGTGATATTACAACACACATAAATAAAATTTACTCAATTTAACGAATGATACCTCTACCAATAATTATATAACAGAAGATAATATTATATATATGGAAAAAAATAATTAGGACGGGTGGTGATAGTTAATTATATTCGTTTATGTATTATTATATAATCGAATAACAATATATGACATTTTTATATATGGGTGCATTTACGTTAAATCCTAAATATTAGTGGTTCACTTTTCTACTATTAAAAAATGATAAACTCTTTTAAATAAATAAAATGTTGTCTAATCATGTATCGTCACATAAGTATAAATGATTAATTTTGACATCTATTATTTTAAAGTTTTTAACTCATAATTAGATGGCAATACAAAAGAGTTTAAGGTGATGTTTAAGAACCACAAAAATTTAGATAAGTAGATAATAATGAGTGAAATTTTAGGGAAAATGCATCCTCTTATGTGTAATTTTCACATAACAATGTTGTGTGTAATCTCTTACCATCAATTTAAAAGGTGAGACTCATACGCAACAAAAATTAAGAATAAATAGTGCTAAGAAATTATAGATAATTTTATCATGTAAAAATTATACATAAAAGAATTCATTATCAGTTTTAGGTGAATCTCCTTGAGATTTAGCCAAAAATTTCTAAATAAGTTTTGGTCTAACACTAATTTTAGCCTAAAATCAATTTCAAAAAATTAAGTTTTGTTTTACTTGTTTAAAATTGGATAACGTGTCTATTCATAATTCATTTACCATTAAATGTAATTTTAATGGAGGTAAGTTTCATTAAAAGTTTAGGGGTTAATTAAGTTTTTAGTCCCTGTAATATGAAAAAGTTTGGTTGCAGAAATAGTCCCTGATGACGGGTTAACTGACATGACATCACCGTCCATCACCAACCGTCCACAGGGACCAAAATCAAATTTTCACATTTTACAAGGACTAAAACTTATCGCGAGAGACTAAAACCAAACATTTTCATATTATACGGACTAATAACTTAATTAGCCCAAAAGTTTATCTAAAAGTATGAGTTGACACAATCTTTTATGTAAAACAAGTACAAATATCTTTTCTCTCTTTACTTTGCTCATTTTGCAACGCAACTAATGGGAATGTGGGAAGCCTTGTGTTGTTCTTGTCTTGGATTTTGTCATCCTTTTCTAGGGTTGTTAGCCTTTGTTCACCTTCTTCATTGGCCTTGCATGTGAGTTTTTGAAGGGAAAAAAAAGGTAAATACTATTTACATCGTCTAAATTTTCATTTAATTATAAGTAGACAATTCAAACTTTTAAATCTTTTAATTTAACCTTAAACTTTTACTTACTAGCAAATAGTCATCGCCAACCATTAACTCTAAAATGAATTTTCAAACTAAATAATTCTTGTAACCTTATGTAAAATTATATTTAACTTACTATCAAAATGTTAAATAATGACATGTTAAGATCTCTGTATGACTATTATGCATCAAAATTTTAACTATTTTTTTTTCTTAATTTCTATTTTGTTATCTTATTAAATATTATTTAAAAACATATTAATATATTAAAATATAAAACATATTTAATAATAGATTTAGAATAAATGCATGATATATTTTTTTTGAAATGTAGAAATATTTTTAGAAAACATTAGACGGGAAATTAAATAAAAAATTTGTTTAAAAAGTGGTAGGTATCCTATTAAGTCATTTAGTAATATTATTTTATTAAAAAACAATTGTAGCTTAAGAAATTAATTAATATTTTATAAATTTAGGTTTTTTTTTAAGTGAATTGAAGTTTAAGAATGTAATTGAAAGATTAGATGGTCGAATGTGGCTAATTGCAAGTGATTGAAAGTTTAATGATTAAATTTGAAAATTTAAAGTATCTTACTTACAACTGAGTGAAAGTTTTAGGGGGCGTAGATGTTATTTTCCAAAAAAAAGAAACTTGCATGTGAGCTTTGAAACTCCTTAGGACCTCGTATTTTTAACTCCCTCTATATTTTAGATGTCCGCTTTGAGTTGTGGAAAAATATTTATGAAATGATTGAAAAGTATAAAAATAAGAAAATGTTTATAGTACTTTATATCATTGCTCTTATTTAATATACAAATATAATGTAGTTAGAATTATTAGTAATGTATAAATATAAGAAAATGTGTTTATTTAATGGGGTGTAATAAAAAAATAGTTAACACGGTATAAATTTAAAAAATGAGCAAATATTTATAAAAATACATAACTAAAAAGGCGAAGAAGTAAAAATGCCAAGGGAGTAGTATGCTATTTTCCCTCCCAAATTCTTCGGGCAAGTGAGAAATGAAAAGAAAAAAATAGGATAGCAAACTGAACACCATATTTTTGAGCTAAATAAAAAAAAAATCCATATAACAAATCACATGCTACATCTCAACCCAAAATATTATCGCAAAGAATCCGAGAGCATGTTTGAAAACTCCCTCCCTCTAACCGCTTTTATTTTGAAAAAAAGTTATTTCTAAATTGATACTTACAACTTAAAATAAATTGATACTTACATAACTGATTATATAAAAAATAATTATTAAAATAAGCGATCATTAAAATAAGTTTAATTAATTAAAGTGTAATTCATCCTATGAAACACAAATATTTCATGAGATTGTCATGTCTCTATGTTTGACACACCACAAACACTAACACATAAAAACACTCGTTTGACACACGTATTACATGTGTTCTAAAGTGTCAAAATAAAAAATTTATAGACTAATACTGACACACGAAGACACTCGTTTGACACATGTCGTATGTTTTTGAAAGTGTCCAAATAAAAAAATCGCCGAACTATATTTAAATGTTTTTTGAGTTGTATCCATAATGTGTCAAAGTAAAAAAATATTTTAAATATTA
>QANU01043216.1:0-20513 GCA_003254905.1 Nissolia schottii
AGATAATAACTTAATCAAATGGCTCAGGAAACATTGGCGGATGTCTGTGCCCCTGAAACTAACAAAGATGTCATATTTTGTTTGAGGAGCTGCGGCAGTCAAAGTTGCAAGTGCATAAGAAGAAGCATCCTTTGACGCCGTCTTTGCCTCTGCGACCTTAAGTGTTGAAATAATGAAGAGACCAACAAACGCAACATATTTTATTTGAGAAGCCGGGGAAGAAGACGCCATTAAGAAAAACACGTCAACACCAGCAATATAAGCGAGCCACCATATAACTAGCTGGAAGGAAAAACTAAAAGACCAAAAAGAAAAAGATCAAACAGCTTTAAGAACTTAACTATTTCTCTAGGAAGAATCTGATTAGTGTAAGCTTAGGGCACAGATTAACGAAACTCATACTTTAACAATTTTAAACTATAAATCAATAAAAATGAAATGGAATATGACAATATATATAGAGCCTTGATATGGACTCTTGCGACCATCAACAAAATACAACAGTGATAATGGTATTTAAGAGCCTAAAATTTGCTAAAAATAACATGCTTGCTTCTGTGAATTTTCATGTGTGCTTTTTCTAATCAGGCAATTTTTCTACGGTCTTATCTCATTCTTTTTTGTCCAGTTCCACCTGTCTACTAAAGGATATCACTACGTAAAGCCACTAAGCGTGAGAGAGAAAAAAAAATACTGTAGATTTAAAAAATACAACTTTTTTACAGACCTGGATTATCGAATTGATCATATTCAACTTCTCCACACGCTTAGAGGGGGGGAAATGGAAACAAACTTGTGCGGAATTACGATTCTCCTTTGCTGAATGCACCTTAATATACAATTTGAGAGCTTCCACAAATTCCTATCCTAAGTTGCACCGAAGGCCCAGGGAAAGAGACTCCCACTATATAGGTTGAAAATGTGGCTTGAGATTGCACCTTTTTTACGTTGGCATAGTCAACAAAGGGGATGGAAATTGCATTTAATGCAATTTCGTTGAAAGGCACTATAAATAAAGGCCAAATCGTTTGTCCAATGCATCACATTATAGTAGGAGAGAGTCTTCCGAGAATATACTATATTTCTATGTATGTGCGATTAAGATCTTTTAATTATCCTTAAAATATAGTGAATATTTTTTAAAGTTTGTCTCATGATTTTTTCCTCATTATTTCTAGTGTTTTCCACATTAAACTTGATGTCCAATTTCTTGTTATATCTTGTTAATGTGAATAGTAATGGTGATTCTCACTGTAAAGTGGTATTTACGTGTTTTATTTTATTTCATTACTCTATCCATAAATTGGACACGCTTACGCTTCCACTAACATTCATAAAATGTTAACGCGTTTGGGGTGTACCCAACTCGCATATGATGCCTAACAATATATATGTCATCCATGTCATAAGCAAAACATGCTTTAGCATGAGTGGACCCCAATCAAAGAGAATTCCTATTTGCACGGGAAGATATTTACACCAATCAAAATTATATCTCTGTCATTCTGTTATTCTTATCCCAAATTATTTTTTATACTTATCAAAAACTTTGTTAAACATTATTTGTCATTAAAAAAATATTAAATGTCTTTCTTTTAATTATATCTCTATCATTTGTTATTCTCCCGATGACATCTAATAATTATAATCATGGTTATTAAACTCTCAAGTTAACTCGTAAACTCTTACGAGTTTACGATTTTACTACACAAAATGAGTTAACACTCATGTAAACTCTTTTTGGTAAACTCGTACGAGTTTAAGTAAACTCTCAATTTTATTAACGAGTTTACGAGTTAAAATCTACTTACGAGTTTACCCCAAGATGTATAAATTTGGTAACTTTTTCAGATACTTGGTTAACTTTGTGTGTGTTAGACAATATCTATTGTGTTTACTAAGCCGAATTTATATATTTATCATAATTGAGTTATGTTTTATCAAATTATAAAGTAATACATGTATAGAAAAACGTATGACATAACTAAGTGTCATGCATTAAGGTATATTTTTTCATTTATTTTATTTTAAAGTTAACATTATCCAGTGTCAATTACGAATACAAAATTTAATCATGTGTAGTTCCTAATTATATTACTTATAACATATTTTTTTACATATGTAAACTCTTACAAGTTTATGATTCGAGTTTGCTAAGCATTCACAAGTTTACTTAAACTCTCGAGTTTGACAACCTTGATTATAACAGTAGTTACTTACGGTTAATTTAATTTATATACTTTATATTCTTTTCTATCTCAATACTTATTAAATAATTTTTTAATGTGTTTTATCAAAAATAATAACAAAAATTGGAGAGAGAGAACTCTTTTATTGTCAATCAAACGCAGGGCCAGAGCAAGAATTTTCTTACTTTCTTCCAAAGCCATTTGCATATAGTCGTCCACTTTGGCCGGCTTAAAATGTTCAGTTAGTAGAATGTTCAGAAATTAATGAACTTAAATTTTTCTCTAATCACTCCTACTATGCGACATTTTAGCCTCAGATTCACATATTATTTTATTTTAAAATAATGTGATATGAAAGGTCTAATTGGAATTTTTGCATCCGTAGGAAAATATAACCGGTTCAGTACTAAATTGAATATCGATAATGCTAGGTGTATATTGGTTTTATTGTCATCATACACTTACTGTATGACGTATATATGATATATATAACGACATCGAATTCACAAATTTTTACACACACGTGGACAAAAATTTTCTACGCACATGCATAAACATTTTTCACACATGAAACTAAATTAGATCGGATGTGTGGCATATTAAATAACAACAAATAACTGTCACGCTCACTTTCTTGCTCCCCACTCACACTTTAAACGCGTGGACTCACCCATTACTATGCACAAATATTTTAACGTAGATGCCCAAACTTTTGAACTGACGTACACAAACTTTTTAACAAGCAACAACAAATAATAAGATGAAAATGAAATGAAAACGAAAAATAAGAAAATTTTGGTACTTATATGCACAAATTTTGGAAAAACAATGCACAAACATTTCTATACACATGAACAAAATTTTGAACAATCAGGAACAACAAATTTGACAGAAATGAAAACAAATATGAAGAAGAAAACTTTGATATTCATGTGCACAAACTTTTGAACAATAATGCACAAACTTTTCTACACATATGCACAAGCTTTTTTAATGACCAAAAACACTGAAAAACTGCACAAACGAATACGAAAATGAAAACACTAATATCCATAACGTCTTGTAAAGAAGGAAAAAACGAAGAAGAAAAAATGAATAAAAAACTATATCAAAATAGTGTATGTGATAAATGAAGAAAAATAAATAAGAAAAACTAAACAAATGTAGAAAAAAATATTTGTGATAAAATGAAAAACAAAAGAAAAAGAAATGAAGGAAGAATGAGGGGAAAAGTGAAAACAAAAAAGAATAGGAGAAGAAGAAGAAAATGAGCCTGAGAGAATATGGAAGAGTGTTGGAGAGGAGAGAGAAAATATACATTTAATGTGATGATAGATTAGTAACAGAAAAATGTTGTACACAAAGTTTTGGGTTAAATGCAATTAACCCCCTTGTACTATATGTGATGTATATTTTACCCTCTAACGTTTGAAAATGTGTAAATAAATCCCCTAACTTTTTGTAACCGTGCAATTTAACCCTTCTGTTAATTTTTTCATCCAAAAATTATGTTAATAATCATGTGCCAAACACATGACTCATTTAATGACAAAAATAACCTCGTCTTCATCTTCGCTTTCTCATATTCTCATTATTCCTTCTAGATTTCCTTTTGTGCTTCTGCATATGAATGTCTCTTTCCTCTAATTCAACCAAATTGACAACAACAAAAAATCACCTAACACAACCCAAAATAAACAGAGCAAGAAAAGAAAAATCTTACTACACCTTCCTTGCACAGATGTCATTGGACATTATATACTAGTAAATTAAAAGAATTGCAACGACATATAATTGAATGAAAACCAAAGAAAAAAGTTGTGCCACACATAAGAATAATGATAACCAAATAAATAGAATACACAAAATAATTAAATTAATGTCGATAGCCAATAATACCATAGAATCCTCAAAACCCAAAATAAAAAAATAAATTATTTGAATTAAAAAAAAAGAACCATAGAGCTGGATCTACATGGGCAAAGTCACCGAGAAGATAATGATGACAACAAATGCAATTATAGTGAATCGGTTGAAAACGACAACATTTTGGGGTGTTCCTGTTGTTTCGAATGAGGGCTATGTTAGATTTATATGAGCCATTCTTTTTTCTTGCTTTGTTTATTTTGGGTCATGTTACGTGATTTCTTGTTGTCAATTTGGTTAAATTGGGGAAAGAGATGTTCACGTGCAGAAGCACATGAAGAAATTTAGATAGAATAGTGAGACCATGGTTATCAAACTCGAGAGTTTAAGTAAACTCGTGGAGCCTCCGTAAACTCGGATCGTAAACTCGTACGAGTTTACCTATTATTAAAAAAATATTTTAAAAAATTATTATGCTACAAAAATATATTTAATAAAACTTGAAATTCATAAATACATTTACCTCCATAACAAAGCACAAATAAAGATGAAATATATGAGTTCTAAGTTCAATTCATACATAATACATATAACATAATACATAGTATTGACTACTGAACATCACAAGAAGCGAGTTTGTGACNTAAAATACTTAAATGACCTAAATCTAAAAACTCATAGTTATGTAAAACAATATCAAACTTGTTTTGTTTCTTAAAAGAAAAAAAAACCTGTCTGTGTGGTAAACTCGTGATTTTAACCGATTTTACCCGAGTTTACCCGATTTTACTCAGAAACGAGTTTACATGCGATTTATCTCGATTTTACTACCTAAACTCGTAAAATCGTACGATTTTACGAGTTAAAAAGCAATTTTGATAACTATGAGTGAGACTATGAGAGAGGGAGGATGAAGATGGGGTTATTTTTGTCATTAGATGGGTCATTTGTTTGACACATGATTAATAACAATATCTTTGGATGAAAAAAATTAACAGAAGGGTTAAATTGCACAGTTACAAAATGTTAGAGGAGTTATTTACACATTTTCAAAAGTTAAGCGGTAAAGTGCGTAACACATATATTTCAAACATATATTACAAGGGGGTTTAATTGCATTTAACCCCAAAGTTTTTTTCATTGAATATACAAGATCAGGCGACCTACTAATTTTTGCTTAATGCAAAAGTGTAATCTTTGAGCTTGACAGAAACTACTGATCGGTGATCCTCACGGTCCTCACGGTGTGATGAATTCTAGATTTCCATAACATATATTCTCTTGCTCATATTATAGTTACTGCATGAATTAATTTATTAGCCAACCTTTAAGGTAACTTTTATAGAAGATAAATTAGAATTAGACCGTAATTACTAAAATTACTATAATGTTGTTAGCATTATCTTTATTATTATTATTATTATTATTATTATGAAAATAAGAGCCCTGAAAAAAAAACTGAAACAAACTATCTATTCAATAAAATAGGAGTATTATAGACATCAACAAAGAGGGGACAAGAAGTATGACAAACGTCAGAGTTATGCATGCCCAAAGAAAGGGCATGGCCATGCTTGGCCAGAGAGTTAGCAACTGAGTTTCCTTCTGGTAGAATGTGCACGCACTTAAAAGTCTTCAAACTAGGAACCCTTTGTATTTCTACTTGAAGAGGTTTACCATGATGGTTACCCGACCAACCAGAGTTGATAACGTTGACAACGGCCTTAGAATCGGACTCTACCATAATTTCAACCAAACTCAGCTGTCTAACACGACGGAGTCCCAAGAGAATTCCTTGTAGTTCTGCATACAAAATGGAACAAGATCCTAGATTATTGGCTCGTAATTAGGGAACCATCTAAGTTTAGTTTGAACCTGCCACATGGTGGGGGTTTCCGACATACTTCAATGTATTGTTGTCTTCCTCTACCTTGATCGAACATTGGATATTTGGAATAAGTCCCCAAGCAATTTTCATCATAAAAGCATAATCCATCAACCGAGCATGTCTCAAGCTCATACCTCCTGATCTTTTTGGCTTGCAACCGGTATGCCAATCAACCAGATGAACAAGTTTCTTTTTCTCAAAACCCCCGATAGGAATTGACAGCATTTTATCAACCTCATCACAAGCACCCAAAGCAATACGAGTAGTTTGCATGGTGTAAGTGGGGAGAGTAGAAATCAGAGTCTACAACAGTCAATTGCCCAACCAAAGACAAAAAGGAAGCTTTGGCTTAGTTTGGTAAAGCTTTTTGAAAAGATGTTTCTGCTCTTAAAAAAACACAAAGAAATTTCTTCTATTTAGTAAATAGAAGAGTTGGACAGTTTTTGCTTCTAGCTTTTGATAGCGATGTGTGCTTTTGGAAGCTCTCAAAAGAAGCTTTTTAGAGCTAACTCCGACTCTCCAAAATTAAAAAAAGATTTAAATAATCTTAACTTAAATAAAATCGAATTCTATCGTTCAATATTTAATGAAACATTAAAACAAAAATTATCTTTTACTATTTATATCCATTATAATCATTTTATATTTTCAGAAGAACTTAACAATATATTTACAAAACATCATTTGTATGGCTTTTGCTTATTGAGAGCATTTTTTGTATTATTTTATCAAACAATACTATTATAGCTTTTTAAGAGCAACTTTTAGAGAGCACAAAGAGCTCAATAACTTTTGAAGAGCCATAGCATTACCAAACCAAGCCTAAGACGATTTGAAGCTTTATCTAGAATAAAGTTGTAAGTTACTTTGATAACCTCTTATGAATAAGCGGCACCCGCAAGTCCAAGTTATGAACAACATTATTAACATTTTTTGAGAAGAAAATTCTTGTCTTGTCATTATCCACATTTTGACCTAAACTCTAACTAAAGGTATTAAGGCATTGTTTAATAATATTGACTTGGTCCACATACTAACCGCAATGAAAAGAATGAAGTCATCTGTAACACCCCTGCTAACTGTCCACGCTATAGTCGTAAGCAATGCTCGCAGGGTTGTTATCTGCTTTGATTGGGTTACTTCTAGCTCCCTACTTTTAGCTTTGCAAATATTTCTTACTTGAAAATATGAATTGTTTTGAAAACTTTTTCCCTTTCTTTGTTAATGCATAAACTATGAGTCATATGTTTTCAATAAATCATATAGATATGCAAGCGATAGAGTCACAATGGACTTAATCGATAACTAATCCACTGGTTGTTCATACGGAATATTTCATGATATATATATATATATATATATATATATATATATGTATGTATGTATGTACATACAATCACCTGGTCCATAACACAATTACACATTTGAGTTAATAATACATAATTACACATAATGTACATAGTCGTTAATGGCTGATTTAGACCATTTAACAGTTATAGAGTACAAAACAATGATTGTCGTCATGCGTGGATGAAAAGGGCTAGCTCCTGCTGTTCCTCGGGGATCCTCCAGCCTTGAGACCTCCAACCATCCTGTGATGCCTTGTCTTCGTAGGCATACCAATCGTGCCTGCCTGGAACCATAAAGGAGTGGGGGTGAGAACACTGCATACTCGGTGGGCTCCTTTGGGGCATAACTACTCGTTTCTTTTCTCAATTATGATTCTGCTGCTCAGGGGGTCTCTACGTGGCATCGTTATACTAAATCCCTACTTGTTATTATCTATTCTAGTTGTGAGCAGCCTTATCTAGATTACTAGGTGATTCCGGGGGGGTTCTAATCTTTTCTTTACCTATCGTATAAAAACTTATCGTGTTCTCGAATCTTATGCTATCCTCGTATCGCGTAACCTTATAGAGGCCGTCTTGTGAAAGCTTTATCACTTGACATTGTCTTATCATAAAGACACATACTTGCCACATATATCACATATAGCATGCATGAAGAGATTTGAGAGTTTTCTTAACATCATTCGTATTCTTGTCATATTATGTCCTCCCCATTTGTACTCTGGCAGAACCGTCATCCCGATCTAGTGTTCAACCTATTCTGTATCCTTTAATGGCAGAGCTCATGCCGCATAAACATTTAGTGTAAACATATTTCATATAAGTAACCATCCCTGTATACAGGGTGGTGAGGGGCTCGTAGCTAGGGGGCGGACTCGTATTCCATATCCTTTGTTAACATGTTTTAACATATCCTTTAACCATCGTGTCTTCACATATCCTTTAATTGTCGTATCTTAACGAGTCATATCCTTTAATGATCATGTCTTAACATATCCTTTAATTATCGTATCTTAACTTGTCATATCCTTTTATACTCGTGTCTTATCATGTCATGATGTCATATTCTTTTATGCTCGTGTCTTATCATGTCATGATGTCTCATGGTTCTATGCACGTGTGTAAAGGGCGTGCCAGTAAACGTTCCCAGTGAGGGGATTTCCTATGCATATAACTAAGTTATGTCTTCATGTATTCTGAGCCCATGGCGGTCGATACCTTCTTATGACTTTCATTGATTTCCTATGTTCAATTATAAGCATGTCATAGTTAGGTTATCATTCCTCTAGTTATCTAAGTTTGCCTTAGTATCTTAATGATAACCCTTTCCTCATGATGCATCATAATACATATGTACCATTCACAGTCATATCATGTTCTTGTATAAAGTATGGGATCTAATACTTGTTGAAACCTGTGGGTCCACGAAAGTCTGTAGGTTGCCTAAAAGCTTTGCTCGTGGGATCTAGTCACTTAGGGTTTCAGCTGCTCAGTGGACCCTGAATCCTCATGGTCACAAACCTGAAGTTCACATGAGTCACAAACCTGAGAACCCTGAAACTAGCCAGGCCGCTCAGCGCCCTTGTTAGGCCACTTAGCCCCCTGAGAGTGTTTCAGCACCTCAGACTTGCTTTGTTTCACTTCTTGCACAATCTTTCAAAACCAATCTCAAGCACAAATTTTAGGGTTTTCACCACACTTTCCAACAAGCACAATATCACATGTTCTAACTCAAAGGAAACACAAAATCATTCATGCTTCATAACCCTAACTTCTATCACATAATACATGGTATTTTCCTCTAATCACATAAACAAACATAAGACCACCAAGAGTGACATTTCACACACAATAATCATTCAATCTTTCACATTTTTACAACCAACGAACACACCCAACAAACACAAGCATATCTCAACAATTGATCATATATATTTTTCCACAAACACACATGTATAGATGGGTTTTACCCACTTTTTGAGAAGGATGGATGGGAAGGCTTTGAGGAGAGTTCCTCAAGCTGCTTGGAGGAAACATTATATAAAAAACATGACACTTTTTGTCTTGAAACTTATGTTTGTTAATATAAAATTTATTTTTCCCTTTTATTCTTTGAGAGAGAGATATGAGATGTTTGAATAAGGGGAATGCATTATTATTTTTTAGATGAATTGTTAAGTACAATTGTTTTGAATTTAAATATTAATTTATTATTCAATTACCATTAGAAACATATTAATTCATTTTAGAATTAGTTGAATGACAAAGTTTTGTATAAACTTGATAAGAATAAAAATTATAAAAAAAATATATTGATTTCAACAATATTATCTATGTATTATTTAAATTATTTATTCATCTATTTTCTAATCAAATATTAATTTTTTGTTGATAACTAAAAACGATATTGTTGACAGGCTTAATCGACATAAATTTGAATAAAAAATTCGTCAAAAATTAACTTAAATTTAATCAAGATACTTTTTTTCTATATTATCTTTAGTAAATCACTCCGCGCATCGCGCGGGTTAGAATCTAGTATATATTATGATTCAAACTTCCTTTTGGAGTTAACCACAAACATGATGGTTCTAAAAACACCAAGTTCCAAAAAATATAACTATGCCACAAGAGTCCTGTTACATGTACACCAAAAAAATATACACCATACATACACCCTATACTTATATACATAAAGTTTGTGTTATAATGCTTGTAATGTTTGTACACTTAATTAAGTATAATTGAAAATATTATCTATAAGTTTGTAATGTTTGTGCACTCATGAGAATAAAGTTTGTGCATTATTAATGGTGTATGTATAAGTGTATAAAATTGTGTGTACATGTAGCATTTGTGATGCCACAAACTCCAATCTGGTGCTACAAGCATAGTGGTCCTAGCAACACCGACTTTAAAAAATATTGTCATACAACAAACTCCAATTTGGTGTCGACCACGGGCACAGTGGTCCTAATGACATCAAGTTTAAAATTTATGCAATGAATATACCGATATACCCAAATGAAAACATAAAAAAAATATTGTATTATCAATTGCTAAATAGTGCATTCACAACACTATAATTGTCTATAATTTTACAAGCTCCCACTAATCAAGCATATCAACATAGCTCACGACTAATATTTACAAAATATTTTTTAAGCACTGTGGGCCTAAGATTAGATAGGAGAACATTTTAAATGTGTCTGATGAATGAAACTTTATTTTTCATCATATATAGTGAATATCCAAACACAGTATAAAAAAATGGGTAAACTTTCTAAAATTCTATAATATATGAAGGTGATAGCCAACATAACATCACACATTCTTGTCTGGGCAGAATGTGCGACAACCAAGGTGATAACCAAGGTCAGAACCTCGGATGATTTGATCAATGAGCATACACTTGATTCAAGTATCCATCCCCTTTGGGCAGATGAGCCCTTTAGACTAATATTCCTCCAACAACTACATCCATTAAATGTTGTCACACATGATAAAACCCCTTTGGACAAGTAATTGCACGTAATAACTAGAAACATTCCCTAATTTACATAGAACTTCCACAAATCCATAAAACAATATCACTTTGGTGGTAATTACCTATTCATGAAAATCCTAGCACAACAATCATATTTCTCTCACCAAGAAAATATCATGGAATAGTCCAGGAGAATGTATGATTGATGACAAAACCTCTACTGTTTATGAAATAAATAGCATTCCCTAAAATCTTTCTATTAAAAAAGTGCTAGACATTTAAGCCTTGAGATTTAATATTAATTAAGCATTATTTTTATTCGCCTTATTAGGCAAGATATATGTAACATCTCGCTCTCTCCTTAGCAAAAATCTCGCTCGACACCTGTTTAGCAATTCTTGTTGTAGGTTACATTATTAGAAATATGACCTCCTAGGTTAAAAGTGTCTGTAGAAATAATTCTACGCGTTTTCACAATTCTACAGACACTAGAATAAACCATTTTGTCGTCTAAGTACAACAGTGCGTCAAAATTATCCGTAAAGGGCTATAGAAGAGAGTTCACAAACACATCAAATGGACCTAGATTCTTCCTTAGGAAAATTAGGGGATCACAATGACGTAATCGAAATATTTTTAGAACAGCCGTACGTGAAGTACCAGGACAGGAAACGACAAAACCTGATCAAAATTGATCTGCCAGAGACAATTAATTCTTGGCCACAAAAAGTGGCCAGGATGCAAAGGCCTTGCACTACCATGGATGGGCCAAATGGCCTAGTCAAAAAGTCAAGGGGTGACTCATGGTGGTGATTCACCATGTATTATGTCATGCATGACACAAGCCTAAGGGCAATTTGGTAAATTGGCCCAAGGGCAAAATGGGGAAGTAAATTTTGGCTAAGGGCCTATAAATACCATGAGGAGTCCAAAATTTTGGGAGAAATATAAGAGAACCTTAACCAAACTCTGTCTGTTTACACATTCAGTTGTTACATTGTCTAGACACTTACCTAGGGACTTTCCCTCACAAAACCTAGTTCAAGTTTCCCAAACCCTAACCTCACAAATTCTCCTAGCATCTTAGAGAAATATCTCATACCTCTATTCCAAGAGTAAGAGCTTGGAAGCAACCAAGCAAGGTGGGATTCTGCACAAACTAGTTGAACAAGTAGCACCAAGTGCGAAAAGGTGGGTAAACCAACTTATCCCCTGTCTATGTAATTATATGTTAGATAATATATGATGTTAAGATGTTTTATATGACCATGACTGTATTTATGTATCGTTGATATCTTTCTGGAACAACTGGTACTATCTGTGATTCTGCTAGAAATTAGGAAAGCCTAAGCTGAAAATAGGACTATGACACGTTTTATAAAGAACTGTATGCTGAAAATTTTATCATGAAAAATTAATGTTATTTTTTAGTTCTAAACGAAAGATTGAGTGGGGATGTCAAGTTTTATGATCTTTGAAGTCCCCGGTGAATTTCTCAGCAAACAGACAGAAAGCGGGGTTTTCGGGAAACAAAGGCAAAATGGGAATTTGAGCTTTGGGACTGAAAAACTGGGTTTATTTTCAGAAAATATGGGTTTAGAACTATAAAAAATCCTAAGGGAAAGTCTTGAGTCCATCGGGTTTTGGAGAACTAAAATTTCAAAGAAAACAGGGCGTTTACGGGGGCGAAACAACAGTTTTGGAAGAGGGGCAAAACAATAATTTTGTGATTTTGGGGTTAAAATCTGAATTTCTAAGCATGAAAAATGATCTTAGGGCTATCAAAAACCTTGTGGCAAGGTCTTCAACCTCTCCGGTGTATGATTGCTAAATTCTGACAGAAAACAGATGCATGTTTTGTGATTACTATAATAGTTGTTGGATTTATGTTTGTTTGTGTTTAAGAAATGATTGAGTATGAAATTATGTCTCTTATGCTGCTAGATTTAGACTACCACAATTATCCATGGATCTTACTAGTTTTAAAGAAAAGTTATTTAACGTGATGTATTGTGCTATGAGTTATCAGGATTGAGCTAAGTGATGTTATATTCTATGTGAACTATTGGGCTGAATTATGAACTGTTGAACTAGAATAATGAAAGGAAAGGAAAGGAAAAGGAACCCTAGGGCGTGACGTCACTGACACACACCAAAACGTCGTTAATTTCAGTGCGCAATCAAATAATANCAATAGATCCTCTTGCCATTCAAAACAGAAGAATGGATACTCCTATCGTGAGTGATGATATTTCGTGGGAAGCAGAACCCCTCAGGTTAAGCACTGTCTATTCCTCATGATACTGAGTTAAAAAGGTCGCTTGTAGTGGTAAGGCCACCCCTACGAGAGGGTTGAACTTGAGTAAGTGAGGCTATGTAATCTATGTGATATACAACTGTACATAAGGGGATGTGCGCAAAAGCTTATAATTAAAATGGACGCGGTTATAAGTGGATGCAAGCTGAAGTTTATTATGTGACAATATGTGATCTAGGAATTAGAATAGAGAATAGATGACTTAGGTAATGAAGAATAGGCTCCCCCGATCACGTAGTAAAATAGATAAAGCTGCTCAGGCCTAGTATGGATTAATAACTAGTACGGAAGTAGTATAATTGTGACACTTAGAAAACCCTAAGTGGCCTGGATCATGAATGAAAATAAGAAGTTCCCCAACTCCCAAGGTTTCCCACTGAGAGCGCCATGTTCTCACCCCACTCATCCATGAATCCAAGGTTAACGCAGAACAAGGAGAGGAGCTGCACGAGGAAGAACAATACCAATGGAGGCCAGCAGAAGACTAGACTATTAGTTAGTAGACTAGGTGTATATATGTACTTTTATGTTCAATATCTATACATACTACCTACAATATTACATGTGTACTTGTCTGTGAATGTATAATGGACCACTGGTTGCTATCTTGTCATATGTTGGTTATATCTCCATAATATTAGTTAAGCATGCTATGATCCGCTCGCAACGTATGTTCTAACGCGACAAGGCTCATATTTTACACTACGATACGTATAAAGAAAAGTTGAAATTGTTCCATATTTTTTAGTAACTATATTTTTAAACTTAAAGTGGGACTAAGTACAATCCCAACCAAACTAGATAACAACTTAGTAAGCAAGTTTGTGACTTAAGTATAGACTAGCTAGCTAGGGTGTTTTAATATAACTCTAAAATAAACTATCAAGATGAGGCCATCATAATATCTCACATTCTCCTTTTAGACACAATGTGCAATTTAAACCAAAGTTATTTAACCAAAGCCTAAACCTCAGATGAGTTAATCAAAGAAAAAACACTGTGTTTGAGAAGTCATCCACTTTAGGCAGACAAACCCTCTAGACCAATAAATCTCCAATAAATTCATTCAAAAGATGTGTTACTCAATGAGTATGCATTGGGTTTAAAAAACCATTCCATACTCATCCTTGTTAGTTTCTAATAACAACACACAAGAATCCCCTTTGGGCAGGTAAATGTGCGAAGCAATTAGAAATATTCCTCAACTATAAAAAGTTCCATAAATTCATAACAACAATCTCACTTTGGTAGTGATTACCAATTTATGAAAATTCTTATATTAGAATCAACTTTCTCTTGCCTAATAATTCATGAAACAGTCCAAAAATGGGACATGTCTTAAACTATTTCTAATATTCTCAATTTTTATTTATTCATGCTTAATACAATATTACTCATATATCCTACATTTATGACCAGTTTCATAAGAGGAAACAAATGAAATTTATATTTATTTCTTTCTCTCTCTATCGATTCCCCCTTTTCAAAATTTCTACTACATGTATACACTATCATGCACACATATTTAATAGTTCCATTTATGAATTTACAAAAACCTTATCAACTGATCAATGTGATTACAAAATCTATCAGTGCATGGTTTAAGGACAAATCTAGACTTCAGAAAAAGGTCCCCAGATTGCCCTTATCCTTACAATAATGACTCAATTTTATGAGTTAGGTCATAGGGACTTATAAATTACATATGGTAGCTCACAATCCCAATAACAATCTGAGTAGGAGAATCAATGATTGTCAGAGAAACATAAGTCTTACATAACATTGTCAAAGACCCTTTTTAGGCCTACCGTATTTCAAACCTCGGGTATAGAGCTAAAAAGTGTGTGAGGTAGTATACAAATAAGTTGTATTAATTACAAATTTAATTGACAAATCACAATTTAATATGACAAGCAATCATAAATAGTTAACAACTCAATGATCCTAACTAATTACAAAATAAATCATTCACGACAATCAAAATCACGTCAACCATTTAATTCTATCAATTGTAATTAATCTAAAATTAATTACAAATCAATTAAACCAATTATGACAACAATATATTTTCTCAATCTTAATTAATTAGCAAACTAATCATGATATTCATAATTGATTAGGAAAGAAATCAATTATGCTAATCACATTTATGCTATCAAGTTAATTGTATCAATCATAATTAAGATTGAGGTATTAAAATGGAACAATTAACTCATACTAAATAAGTAAAAGTTTTGCTATCCAATGTTATAAGGGCATTGGTTAAGGAAGTAAAAAATGGTAATTAAGTTTTAATATTTTTAATGCTTTAAATGTCATTGAAAAGATATAAACGTTAGACATATAATCAAAACTTACTACAATTGCTTTCTTAATAAGTTTCCTAAGGATATTTGTTAGCATTATGTCTAACACCCTAGCTAGCTACTTACGCTTAAGTCGTAAGTAATACTTACTGGGTTGTTACTTCGGTTGAATTACTATTAGACTTATTTTTGAAAGTAAAATTGTTACGAAAATATTGACCAATTTAAAACTTTTCTTTTTTTTTTTTGGGCAAATTCTTGGTTATGAAAACATGAACTGTACTTGTGTCATGATGAATCACACTAAGGAAAACTCATACGCTTGAGAGAACGTTACAAATACCTGATTAACATACGTATCAACTAAATATATATACACATATATACATCAAGTATAGCCATGCATGGGACCTGTAGTGTAGCTACCCCACAGTTCCATGCGGCAAAGGAAAATAAAATGTACAAGAGTCTGCCACATCATATAATTTGATGACATGACAATCTCATAAATATTTTCAACCTAATGAGTGATGCATTAAGTTACACCCTTCTACTATTTTCTAAATGAACAACAATGCAGTCTAAATTAGAAGGAAAAAAATAAAAAGAATCCCAAATTACAACCCACCAAACAACTAACAAAACAAAAACAAAAAGTATATGTCATGCTTCCTTCCACCTCTCCAAATACCTAAACCCACAATTCCACCCCACCTTTATCATCCTCTACCCACCATTTACCTCAGCGACTCCTGCAATAGCCTCCCTTACACATTCTCTAACAACGACGATCGCATTGCTCTCAAGAATCATTTCAACAAAAGCTTTAACCTTGTACAAACGTTGACGACACCATAATAATAACAAGGTAAGGGATATTTATTTGACAATATGAGTGTTGAATAACTCGAACTTTAAATCTAAGGGGAGGGAATGTGTAACATCCCTGCTAACTGCCCATACTATAGTAGTAAGCAATGCTCACAGGGTTGTTATCTGTTGTGTTTGGGTTACTTCTAGTCCCTACTTTTAGCTTTGCAAATATTTGTTACTCCAAAATATGGACCATTTTCGAAAAAATTTCCCTTTTCTTTTATTAACAAATAACTACGAGCTGTGCATATTTGAGAAATCATACAGATATGCAAGCAATAGAGTCCAAATAGACTTAAGTGATAATCAAACTATGGGATATTTATACAGAAGACCTCATGATATATATATATATATATATATATACACGCACACATATGTATATACAATCATCTGGTCCATAACACAATTACACATTTGAGTAATAATACATAATTACGCATTCAACTATACTAATACATAATACATTTAATTCTTATAAGGGATAAGGGCACGTCTAGTCCCTTTAGCTAATCCAAAACATAAAGCATGAGCTATTGTCCTTTACTTTCTCAGAATCCTCTGACGCCCAAGTCTTTGCTCGTCCTCCGATGTCTGCTCTGCCTAGGCGTACTTGTCGTGCTAACCTGGATCCATAGAAGAGTGAGGGTGAAAACATTGCGTCCTCAGTGGGAAACCTTGGGGATCATTCTTTGTTTTCTACTCAATTATGATTCCGCCGCTCAGGGGGTCTCTAGGTGTCATATCATACTAAAAGCCCTACTTGTTATTATGTTAATCCATGCTAGTCTTGAGCAGCATTAACTAGTTTACTAGGTGCTTGGGGAATCTATTCTTTTCCTTACTTATCATAGGAAAACCTTTTGTGCTTACGACACTCTATTCGTAACTTTAGGTCGTATCTTTCTTGCATATCTTATTCTCGTTTAGGTGTTCTTTGTGAAACCTTCCTTACTTATCATTGCTTTGTTATACATACATCTTCTCATACTCTTTTCCCTGTAAGAATCTACCTATAGGAACATTGATCTTCATTTCTCTGTAAACTTGTACCTACAGAGACCCTCCTGCAAGCTTCTACCTATAGGGCTACTGGCCTTCAACCATCTGCAAGCTTCTACCTACAGAGACCGTTAACCGTCTCTCCCCTGCAAGCTTCTACCTACAGGACAGAGACCTTCTCTTCTCCGCAAGTTTCTACCTACGGAGACCATTGACTTTTCATTGCCGGACTCATACCAGGTAAGAACGTAACCATATCTTATCATATCCTTGTAACCTTACCTCATCATACTTTCAAAATTTCTCATATATGCCCTTTAAAACGTTTCTCCATACTCTTGGCTCTCTAGTTCTCTTACATGTTTATCTCTATCTTAAGCTTATTTATTCTGTTTCTTCTTACCTTTACCACACTCATACTCTTTCTACGTTATCCCTCTTAACTTTCTTATTAGTTGTCAACTAACCCTTAGGCTTTCACGTGTGCGTTCATAACTTGACTTCTCCACTCTGACCCTCCAGGTTTACTCGCTCTAAACCCCCATGCATACTTGTACTTGGTCATCCTATGTCCACTAGTACTGTTTAACCCTAGCTCCTTAGAGCTTGCATATTCTACACTTTAGAACATTCTTCAGTCGCTCAACACCCTCTTCAGGTCGCTCAATGGCCATTGGAAACTCTCAGGTTGCTCACCTACTCCACCACAGTTTGCCCTATGGTCCATGCCTCAAGCCGCTCAGTGTCTTGGGCATGAAACTAGGTCACAACTTTGCTATTTTTCCTTTCTTTCACCCTTTCTCTAAACCACTTCCATGCCCACCTCTTAGGACTTCCATCCCAAGTTTCAATCCACTAAAACTATGTATCTCTCTTCTAAAACATCATAGAGCACATACATACAACATATTCTAACATATTCAAACATAGCATCTCATAAATAAACTTAAGACCACTAAGAGGTGATTTAAGCTAGTTTCATCCACAATCCACATAAACCTAACATAAACTATCATGAAAATCCACATAGATACTGGGGGATTGGTTTACCCACCTTTGGTGAAGTTCACAAGCTTAGGAACGAAAGCTTTGCGTAGAAGTCCCGGAAAACCTCGGTGTTCCCAACACCTTTGGTCATTTTTGCTTGAGAAAAAACTTGAAAGAACACGACCTAAGAGCTCAGTTTTGAAGAAGAAAATACAAGAGAAAGTGATGAGGAAATTATGGGAAAGTCTTGGTATTTCTGCTATGCCAGCGTAACGATAGAGTATGCGACACTACAACAAAAATGACCATTACAGTCGAGACATTACCGTCGGACGCGGGCTGATGGTAATACCGTCAGAAAAAATGACTATGGCGACGGTAACCGGTCGAAGCAAGTAGACTGGCGTAAAAGCCGTGAAATTACCATCGGAAATGATAACCGACGGAACATTCGACGGAAAGTTTTTCGCGGGATATGGCGGGAACAAAATTACTGTCGGCCAGAGCCGACGGAAAATGGAAACGAGTAGCAAACTGCCACGTGTATTCAGTAATTAAATAGTGTGACAGTTACCGGTGGCCCCTGTCGACGGTAAATAGCGGCGGTTACAACCGACGGTAAATGCCTTGTTTATTCAAACGACGCCTCTTCCCAAGGGTCGGCCGTTCAACATTCCCATTTATCGACGCGCCGGCGCCGGTTCCAAGAACAAAACCGTCGGACATACCCGACGGTATAGATAGCACAGTTTTTTCCGGCGGTAAGAGCCGACTGTAAGTGTGGCTCGGGCATTCAACCCCTCTTCCCAACGCTCGGCCGTTTTCAAAACGTTCAACATTCCTATTAATGACCGCGCCGTTCCGAGAACAATACCGTCAGAAATTTCTGATGGTAATGTTGTGGCCGATTAGTATAAATACCCCTCCCCCCATTCTTCTAAACCTGCACCATATTTTCTATTCTCTTCTCTTCTCTCATCGGTTCTCCCCTTTAATATCCGTCGTGCGATGCTTTTGTCGTCGTGGACGTGATATTAGTTTATTTGGGTTATCGGTTTGCTGCCGTTGCGTAAACTGAGCCATCTAATGGATGCGAAGTCCAAGATGATGATAATTATCAGCTGTCCCGTTGGGGGAATAGTGATGACTACCATCATCTTGGACTTTGTCATTCATTAACTGGCTGATTATTTAAAGTGGTAAAGGCCAAGGCCAATGCCGCTGTTACGTAAACTGAGCCATCATAATGGATGCAAAGTCCAAGAAAGCGGTAATTATCAGCTGTCCCGTTAGGGGAATAGTGATGACTACCGCTTTCTTGAACTTTGTCATTCATTAACTGGCTGATTATTTAATTATTATTAATTTTTGCTGAGCTTATCTACTGGCGCCACTTTAATTGGGAGAGTGATAAAGGCCAAGGCCAAGGTGGTTGTAATCAGGTGTTGGGGATTATCATATTATTGGTTTCCCAACTTGATTACAACCATGTTGGTCTTGGCCTTTATCAATCGCTCAGTTAAAGTATCGCCAGGGCTTAGCAAAAATTATGCGTATGTTACCGTCGGTTTATTCTGACGGTAAAACCCTAAACCCTAAACCCTAAACCATAACGTTTCCGTTGGTCGAGACTGACGGTATAGGGGGAGGTCATACCGTCGACAATACCGACGGTAAGTAAGCAACTTTTATTTCATTTAACGATTCGCATTACCGTTGGTTACGAGCAATGGTAATTTGGTTGGGGTTATCGTCGGTCTAGGCCGCCGGTACTGAAATCGGTTCTAAACCGATGCATCTACCATTAATGGCCATGTTACCGTTGGTTTATGCCAACGGTAACGGATTTAGCGTCGGGTTTGACCGACGGTAATTGTCTCGGTAATTCAACCGGCGTGGCTTTTCTAACCATTGTCATTCATGTTGGGTAGCGTCGGATATGTCCGACGATAATGCTGCTATATATACCAGAATCTCACCTCCTCCCGTCGACCTCTCTCCTGTCTCTCTGCCTATCTCTCTCGCCCTCTCTGTCATCTGACCGACGCCGCAGCCTTCACCTCCGCCGGCACCACCGCGACCGTGACCATCCTCCGCCTCCGTCCGCCTCCGCGAGCGTGCCGCCACCAGCGCCACCGCGCGTCCTGCCTCCTGCCAAGCCCGACCCGCGGCCACCGTCCCGCCCCCGTTGCCAACGGCGCCGCCACCGCCACCGTCTACCGCCATCACAGTGTATATATATATATATA
>QANU01043216.1:20724-35995 GCA_003254905.1 Nissolia schottii
TTATTATTATTACTTATTATTATTATTATTGATTATTATATTATTGGTAGTGGTTGTAGTAGTAGTATTAGTAGTAGATATCGTAAATTAATTATTTTGTAATTTGTGTAGTTAAGAAATGGCCGGTGACAAGGGAAAAAAGCAAGTGAATGATTACTTCCCCTCACGACGCCCTGCTCGAGGGAGGGGAGGCAGGACGTCGTCAAATTCGTCCGGGTCACCGACAGGGGCTGGGTTTATGCCCACACCAGGGCTATTGGCGTCAGGCGACCATCCTCCACTCAGTTTCATGGAGTCGCCGGCCGCAGGGGAAGGCGAAAGACTTTTCGGGGACTATTCGGACGTCCCTCCCCGAGCCTTTTCTCCTAACGAGGGCCAGCCCGAGACGCAGCAGCCGTCTGGGTCGAGTGGTCGTGCTGGTGGTGACCCGCGCACTGACTCGTCCTCAACCGAGGATCGACCCATTTTGCGGGTTGATGATGAAGCCAGCGGGTATGTAATTTTTCATTAATTAATTTATTAATTAAGTTTTGATATTATTAATTAATTATTTATTTAGCATGTGATTATTACTTATGAAATTTTGTAGGTTCGTTCCGCACAAGTTGGCAAAGCGAGCTGTGACGGATACGGTGAAGAAGTGTTATGTCCGGTTCATTGGAAAGTGGCAGGATTTACGCCCCGAGGAGAAGGAGTGGATGTACAATGCTTTCCAGGTTGGTAATATATATGTTACCGCACAAGTTATTGTCTTGATATTATGTAATAGCAAATTAATAAATTGTTTGTAGACTAATTGTTATATTTGGTTGTAGGAAAATTTCACCATTGATCCGAAAGAGGTTGAGGCTGCAAAGAAGGCGTTCAACTACCGAGCTGGAAGGCGCCTACAACAACTTTATTCGGACATCAAGAAAGGGAAGACCCCGGCCCCCGAATGGATCATGGGCGAGCAGTTAGGGGAGTTGAAGCGATATTGGACCACCGAGGAGTACAAGGCCCGGTCTGCCAGCTCGAAGTGTGCGTGGACTATGGGTCGTGGTGGCAACGTCCACACAGGGGGCTCTGCCAGCTTGCAGGACACGCGGGCTCGACTGGTAGTTATGATGCACACCGCTCAGAGTGGGTTGTGCTTTGTTCCCCGGTTTAATAAATTAGCTAATTAAAATAATGCGCGGTGTTTGATGTGCAGGAAAAAACCCTCGGGAGGCCTCCGACCGAGGCGGAATTATTTTGTGAGACCCACACCTATAGGAGCGACAAGACGAAGTGGGTCGATACACGTTCAGAGCAAACCGCTGTAAGCATGTTAATTTATTTACATTTTCCAATTTCTTAGTTATTGGTTTTTTAACTTAACTATAGTATCGTCAAATAATGATTGTCCATTTTTTTATGTAGGCTGCATTTGAAGCAGCGATAACGGAGGCTCAGTCTCAGCAGAGTCAAAGTACACTCGAGGGTAGCAGTGCGCCTCGGCCTGTCGACGAGGAGGAGATATGGACCCGCGTGGCTGGTGACCGAAACTGTAATCGGGTTTACGGTCGAGGCACAAAGCTCACTGTTGCCGTCAAGGGGAACCCCCTCGGTAGCTCTGGTTCTGGGTCAGCTGCGAGCACAACGGCAGCGAATGACCAGCTCCGAGAAACTGTGTTCAAGTTGAACCAGGAGTTGCAGCAGCAGGCGACGAAGTGGGAGGCAGCACAGGAGAAGACGAAGAAGAAGCACCAGAAGCAAAAGGACAAGATGAAGCAGCTCGCCGCAACAATGCAGGGCTTTATGCGAATTTTCGGTGCAGCAGCTGCAGGGAGCAGCGCACAGAATGAGCCGCCATTCCAGATTCCTAGCTTCGATTCTGATTCTGAATCTGAGTCCGACGATGCCGAGGACGATCAGCCCGACCAGCAGCCACCAGCTTCTTAGGATCATCATTTAATATATTTTTAGTTTTTGTTCAATTCCAGTTAAATGTACGTACTTATTATTATTTTTAATTAGTTTTTAGTTTTTGTAATTAATAAACCCAAAACTTTCTAATGTTATATATGTTTATTGTCCATTAAATTAAATCCGACGGTAATTTAGTTTTGACTTATATATTTTTTTGGGTAAATAACGGTCGAATAAAATAAGCAGTTACCATGTTTACAAGGTGACACAAAAATTCTCACTTACCGTCGGTACTTACCGACGCAAAAAATTAATATATTACCGTCGGTTAAAACAGATGATAAACTCAACAAGGGTAAAACCGTCGGTTACCACCGACCATAAAGACACAAAAGAGGCGCGAACAACTGGCGCCATCTGAAATTGCTTCCGTCGGACAATTTTAGATGGCCACGGAAATCATATTTTCCGTTACCGTTAGTACTTGGCGACGCTAACGAAATCAACATGGCGCCAAGAACCAGATTCGTTTTCGTCGGACAATTTTTTGGTACCGGCGGCAAACCCCCTGGGCCAAACTTACCGTGTATGTGCACCCTTTACCGTCGATTTTTGTCGACGGTAACCGGTTAAATGGAACGGTGCGTTTCGCCTGCATTTGCGACCGTCCATCGTGCTTTTGTTACCGTCGGTTCGAGCCGACGGTAAGTGATGAACCAGAATACTTAATCGATTATCCTTTCTCTTCTCCCCATTCCTAACTCACACTCTCACACTCTCCTCCTCCTCCCCTACCGCGCCCCCGCCTCCTCCTCCTCCTCCTCTTACAAGTCAGGTTCTCTCCTTTAGCTCGTCATCCTCCCAGTCTCTAGAGCTCCTCTTCGTCATTCCGCTCTCACATCTCAGGTTCTGTGTTTATTTTTAGTGGTTCTTCTTTGTTGAATATATGTTTTCTGCAATTAGTTCTTCTTCATGCTTCATGTGCTATGAATTTGTGACATTGTGTTTGCTTTGGTTCATTTGTGTTATTTTTAAATATGAATCGTTTTCTGAACGGTTGTTGCTATGTATATGTCTATGTTTATGTTTTGGCTAATTGCGAATTTGTTGCCATCTTCCCCTAGCTTTGAAGATAAAAGGAGATTGTACAAGCAACTTGCTCAAAAGAAAGGAGAACGACAATTCGGTATGCCTCTTTAACTTAAACTTAACTAGGACATGTAGAGACTTATTTTCCTAGGGTAGATTTGTAGGATTGGAGTTGTATGGCTGGACTGGGGGAAGAAATGCTTAGCGTTTCTTTCCGACATTGTTTGAATTGGTGTGCTGGCAATGGTGATTATATGTTGTTTGCGGAGATTGGACGGGCTATGCTTTAGAACTGTTTAGGAAATGATGTGTGAAATTAAAATAATTAAGTTATAGGAATAATTTGTGTAACATGCATGTAGGATCTCCTTAAAAGTCATGATTCCCGGAAATCGATTTTGGATGTACGATCGATTATATGAGAACCGAGGTGTGATAAAGCCAGAATTTTTTGCGGGTGTCGACTACTTTTACATGAAATCTACAACTAGACTAGCTGAGCGAAACATTAGGTGTCCGTGTTCTTTGTGCAAGCACTGTAAAATTCTGGATGTTGAAAGGGTTAAACTGCACCTGTATAAGAATGGATTTGAGTGGCACTACTGGATATGGACTGACCACGGAGAAGTTGATGGCAACGGTGTGAATGAGTTTAGCAGGAGCCACTGTTCAGGGGGAAGTACAAGCCACGCACACGCAAAACAAGATGAAGAAACAGGAGGGTTTGAATTTAATCCTGACGACAGATTTGTGAAATGGTTAACGATGCATTCGACGGTGCCATGCTTGATGAAGAACCTAACACCGAGGCTAACAACTTTTATAGTCTGTTACAAGAAGTAAATACTCCGGTATGGGAAGGCTCTGCACATACAAAGTTATCTATGGCAGTTAGGATGTTGACTATGAAGTCTGATGCCAATCAATCAGAGAGATCATTTGATTAGTGGCTTTCGTTCATCCAAGAATTTACACCCCCTAATAATGACATACCGTCAAACTTTTACCAAGCCAAGAAAATTTTCCCTAAACTTGGGTTGGAGTTCTTAAAGATTGATTGTTGTCCTGCGGGGTGTATGTTGTACTATAAGGACGATGCAAGGTTAACTGAGTGCAGATTTTGTGGCACTGCTAGGTTTAAACCAACGAGAGTTGGTCCTGGGAGATACAATAATGTTCCGTACAAAAGAATGCATTATTTACCATTGATCCCAAGGCTGAAAATATTTTTTGCATCAATGAGCTCAACACCACACATGAGATAGCACTACGAGAACATGAGAAATGACGGTAATATGACGCACCCATCGCATGCAGAAGCATGGAAACACTTTGACAACGTTTATCCTGACTTTGCGCAGATCCTCGGAATGTCAGATTAGGCCTTTGCTCGGATGGTTTTTCTCCTAATAATCAATTCAGCAAACCCTACTCGTGTTGGCCAGTAATTGTTATGCCGTATAATCTTCCCCCTGATATGTGCATGAAAGATCCATATCTGTTTTTACCTTGCGTCATCCAGGGGTCGAGCAACCCAAAATCTAAGTTTGACGTTTTCCTCCAACCATTGATTGATGAATTGATAATTTTGTGGAGCACAGGTGTTCTTGCGTATGACGTGTCCATGAAACAAAATTTTATGCTGAGGGCGTCCTTGATGTGGACTATTAACGATTTTCCTGCTTATGGCATGTTGTCTGGATGGATGACAGCGGGTAGGTTGGCATGTCCAGTTTGTATGGAAGACACTAAGGCATTCCGGCTACCAAACGGAGGAAAACAATCGTGGTTTGATTGTTCATGGTTTGATTGTCACAGGGTATTCTTGGATCCTGATCACACTTATAGGAACAGTAAGTATGGATTCCAGAAGAACAGAATTGAAAAAGTTCAGCCTCCACATATGGACATTTGGAGGCGGGTAAGACGGTTTCCGAAGATAACTGAGAGTGGAAATATTAGGCTTCCAGGTTACGGAGAACAACATAACTGGACGAAGAAAAGCATATTTTGGGATTTGCCGTATTGGAAAGATAATTTAGTTCGCCATTGTCTTGATGTTATGCATATTAAAAAAATGTTTTTGATAATATAATTCATACTGTCATGAACACTGATCAAACCAAGGACAACGAAAAGGCAAGACTGGATTTGAAAGATGTTTGCAGATGCCGTGAGTTGAATTTACATGAGATTTCTGGCGGTCGTGTCATCAAGCCGAAGGCTTGCTACACACTGAACAAACAACAAGTCCAACGTGTTCTTCATTGGTTATAGACTCTTAGATTGCCTGATGATTATGCATCTAACTTGGCTCGATGTGTAAATATCGCCCAAGGAAAGCTTGTTGGAATGAAAAGTCATGATTGTCACGTGTTTATGCAATGTTTGCTGCCAATTGCATTTAAAGAGTTACCCAAGAACGTGTCAAAGCCTCTAACAGAATTAAGTCACTTTTTCGGGACATTGTGCTCGTCCACAGTTAATGTTGAAGACCTTGTACTCCTGGAACACAACATTCCGATCATCCTCTGCCAGCTTGAAAGATTGTTCCTTCCCAGTTTTTTTGATGTTATGGAATATTTGCCTGTACACTTGCCTTACGAGGCTCGAATGTGTGGTCTGATTCAGTATAGGTGGATGTATCCATTTGAGAGATGCATGGGAGTGTTCAAGAAGACCGTTAAGAACAGAGCTCGCATTGAGGGGTCGATATGCGAGGCATTCTTGACAAAAGAAACTTCATTCTTCTGTTCGTACTACTTTGCTGCTAATGTTGACTGCAGTAGAACCACGGTGGGACGTAACGACGATGGTGGAGGAGTGCCTAGTCTGTCGACCCTTTCTATATTCAATCAAACTGGTCGTCCGGCAGGAAAGGGAAAGGACTATTGGTTTAGTGGGCAAGAAAGGGAAGCAGCTCACTTAGTTGTTTTGCTCAACTGCGAAGAAGTACTTCCCTACTATGAGTAAGTTCGTTCAACCATATATTTTCATAAATTATATTTGATTAACATACACTTTAACCCATGTTTTGTTACCAACTGGTGTATGACTTCAGGATGTTTCAACGCGAATTTGGTGATCAGTACAACAATCAAATGTTCCCGTCATGGTTTGCAAACTATGTATGCCTTTATAGATTTTACACTATCTACTTTACCCGAATGAAATACTTTACATCATCATCGATTAAGTTTACCATAAACTTTATAACCTGGATTTCATTAGGTGCAAAATAATTGTCGAAACGACAGTGACTTGATGAGTTTGACATGGGGACCAACGAACAAGGCGATTAGCTGGCCTATTTACTTTGTTAACGGATACAAGTTTCACACACATAAATGGTCAACTAATCAAAAGACAGACAATAGTGGTGTTTGTGTCAAGGGTGAATATTCTAATACTGATGGACCAAGCGTTGATTTCTACGGAGTGCTACAAAAGATACTTGTATTAGAATATAAACATAATGGTCCATCTAACCACGTCGTTCTCTTCTACTGTGATTGGTACGATCCTTCCCCAAACGGAACACGGACTCATCCAGATTACTACGTTACTGAGATTATTCATGCAAGGCGGTACAATGGTTATGATCCATTCATCATTGCTGAAAGAGCGAAACAAGTTTACTACGCAAGCTATCCAGGACCTACTCAATCAAGCTGGAAAGTTGTGATCAAAAGCAAACCGAGTGGCCGCATTGAGATAGATGGATTGGAATCAACTGAGCAATCAAAAAAGGATCAACCGTATCAAGTGTCAGATCCAATTCCCGCAACAATTGTTGTTCAAACAACAGATACGAGCACATTGTTAGCAACAAGCGACGAACCAGAAATATTCCAACTTTCTAACCTCTATCAACAATCAACTGGTGATGCCGGCAATGATGAGGACGAAGAAGAGGAAGAAGAGGTAGAAGAAGATGAAGAAGAACAAGAAGAAGAAGAATTTGACGACGACCTAAATTCTGATGAGGCTGACGATGATGTTTATCTTTCATCGTCAGACTAACTAACATTTGTAATTATTTGAACAATTGCTAATTTAAATTTCTTTTAATGGATCTAAACATGCAATGATGTTTATATGGGGACCACTTCGTTCAACTACTTTGTCAATTATTTGTTAAGTTTAACTGTCATGAATATATACACATAATATAAGCAGTTTAATTGTCACTTTATTTCACCACTTTGCCGTGTGTAAAATTTTCTATTATAACTGCGTCAGTTTTCATTATTTAATATGTTATTATTAACTAAATAAATATCTGTTTATAAGTTATTAACTATAAATTTCCATATACCGTGTAATTTAAAAAATTTACTCATACATTATTTGGTTTTAAGATTATGTATTTAATTAAAATTATTGAATATTAATTGTTTAATATTTAGTTTTCTATAGAAATTTTAAACTAATTATAAAACTTTACTTATAAATCTAATTCAATCTCTAAATTAATTTTAAATAAATAATTAAATAAATTTTAAATTAATTTACAAATATTTAGTATTAATTGAAATTAGTTAATATTTATCTATATTATTAATTAAAATTGCAATTAAAATAAATATACACAAATATAATTATTTAATAATAATTCGAAAATAAATTTTATTTAATAAATAATAATTTTATTTAATAAATAATAGTTATTTTAATAAATCTATTTATTTAACTATTAATTATTTAATAATAATTCGAAAATTATTAATTTATTTAATAAATAATAATTTTATTTAATAAATAATATTTATTTAAATAAATATATTTATTTAACTATTAATTATTTAATAATAATTTGAAAATCAATAATTTATTTAATAAATAATAATATTTAATAATATTATTTAATAACAAATTTTATTTAATAAACAATTATTTTATTTACTAAATAATAATTATATAATAAATTTATTTTAAAATTTTTTTATTTTTTTCAAATATTCATCCATTACCGTCGGAAATAACAAACGGTAATTGCCAAATTTTTGCCGGCGGTTTCAAGCCGGTGGTAACGTATAAATAATATTAATAAATCATTCCAAACATTACCGTCAGTAAATGAAACTGTTCCGTCGGTAATATATTCGACCTTTATCGTCTGTCTTCTCCGACGTAAACTGATGAATAAAATACTATTATCGTTACCGTCGGTACTGACAGACGGTAAAGACAAGCAACCACCGTCGCCATATTCCGACAGTAAAGCTACAATAAAATATTATTACTATTACTGGTTGTTATTTCTGACAGTAATTCGGCTCAGATATGCTATGTGGTGAACCGGTTACCGTCTGTTATATCCAACGAAAATTATCGTCGGTGTTGTATAACCGACGCTAAATTAGTTTCCATCGACTACTTTACCGGCTGCCCGATAGTCGACGGTAAATCCGACGGTAACTCTGACAACCGACGGTAAATCGCATATTTTCTGACGGAAATTCCGATGGTAATAGTCAATTTTCTTGTAGTGCGAATGAAACGTGTTTTGGAAAGACTAGATGAATGAAAAATGAAAGCCAATGGTGGCTATTTGTAACATCCAGCATTTTCCTTATTAAAAGCCTTGCCCCAAAAACACACATATAAGCTCTCTATCTAGGTTAAAAATTTAGAAACATAAATTCTTGTGCCAAAAACATCCGTAAAGGTAATAGTTTGCGATTTTGAGAAAATCCACAGACACTGGATGAAACACCCCTGCTAGCTGCTTACTCGTACGCCGTAATACATGGTTATTTTCTGCTTTGGTTGGGTTACTTCTAACCCCTACTGTTATCTTTCCAAATATGTCTTACTTGAAAGTATGGACCGATTTTAAAATTTTTTCCCTTTCTTTATAAATTCATAAACTATGAGCCATGCGAGTTTAAGGAAGCGTATAGATATACAAGCGATAGAGTCCCAATGGACTTAAGCGATAACTAGTCTATTGGACATTCATACAAAATGTTTCATGGTGTATATATATATACACACACACACACACACACATTCACTTGGTCCAAAGTACAAGTAAACATTTGAATAGTAATACATATAACATCTACTGCACATAGTCGTTAAGGGTCTATCTGAACCCTTTGACTGATACATACTACAAAACAATAATCGCCACAGTGCGTGATTGGGATTGGGAATCTTGCGACCTCATCAAAATCTTCTGACCTCACGTCGTGTCGTAGTCATGACCTTTCAGAGGTACTGGTCGTATCTGCCTGGAACCATAAAAGAGTGGGGGTGAGAACGCTTCATTCTCAGTTGACACCCTTAGGGCTTAACTAGGCGTTTTCATCTCAGTTATGATTCCGTCGCTCAGGGGGTCTTTAAGTGCCACAGTTATACTACATCCCTACTCATTATTATTCATGCTAGTCCTGAGCAACTTTATTTAAATTACTCGGTGATCGTGGGGAACTAATCTTGCTTTACCTACTCATGGGTTCTCGTGCTTTCTATCCCTAGTCGTCTGGGTATCGTGTCCTCTGATCACATACCCACACACCTATACTCTGTGGGGCAATCTCGTGATACTACGTCACTTGATATGTCCCAACCCAAATATTCATACATACATATATTTACATACACAACCATCCAGCACATAACTCATGTATGCTGACTTCTCTCACACGTCCTATTAAGCTTTCTTGGGATTTCTGTCTATCTCTCATGTGTTCTGTTAGGCTCTCCTGGGGATTCTTTCTATTTCTCATAAGTTCTACCAGGCTCTCCTAGGGATTCTGTCTGTCTGTCATATGTTCTGCCAGGCTTTCCTGGAAATTCTGTCTGTCTGTCCACACCTCCTTGCACACCTTGAGACCATCGTCCCCACGACGGTGTACGACCTAACCTTTTATGTTTGTTCGTCAAGGAAAACAAGGCTCCACCCCTCTGGGTGGCGAGGGGCCGCCCTGACGGCATAACCAGAAGCGAACCATTAGTCTTACATATCTTGTTAGGCTCTCCTGACGGGAAAGGTATGACTTTCTTAATCGTCTGGTCAGGCTCTCCTAACGGGAAAGGTCTGTCTCTGTGTTTCTCATATAATTCTCCTGAACTCACAACTAGGAACATAACTCGCAAGATCTAAACTCGTTTCCTATGTTCAATTATGAGCTTGCCATAGTTAGGTGATAATCTCTCTAGTTACGTAAGGTTGTCCTAACCCTCTATTGACAACCCGTTCCTCATGGTGCATGATATCACAATTACAATACATACTTTTGCAATCACGAGATAAAATGTAAAAATATATGCATCATATTATATAGTTATTAAATCTTTAAAATTATTATTATTACTTTATTGAAAATATCATGAAGTGATTGTTAATTATTTTATGTACTATATTAATATATATCAAATTATACTAACAATAGCTATAGTATTATAGCAAATGATTTAGTATACTTCTTTGATATGACCTCAAAAATTACGTTTAAGTATTTCTCTATCTTGTGAATAATTCAATATGTTTTAATATATAGATAAATATGTTAATAGAATATAAGTAAAAATCAAGGACTAGAAAATATATAGCGTACATAAACATTAGTATCATAGCATAATAAAAGCATAAATATAGAGACTTGCTTATAATTATGGCAACATAGTAAACTATCTACTATAACTTATATATGGTTACTTTGTACATAGGAAAAACAAGAACTACAACTGGCGTAATAGTTATAATTCACAAAATTATAACACATGATTTTATCTATTAGACATAATATGTAAAACTCAATAATTACGTAACATAACATTATAATGTAAATAACTAATAATTTGAAAATTTTAAATATAATTATAATAATCATAATTCAATAACTTCTAACACCAATTGAATCAGTAACTATTCACGTTAAATAGATGGATGTTATTTAACAATTAGTTAAACTATTAATATTTACATAGTTATATTTTTCTAACTGCAAAAATATGCCAAATCATCCATACATCATAATAAACATATTTTTCGCATAAAATCTACTACGTTAGATTTTCACATAAACATGCATAAAACATCATAGAAAACCACAAAGACAGTGGGTTTAGGATTACCCACTTTTGAAGCATTCTGAAAGTTGCGAGAAAAGACTCCCGTGAACCTTGAGACAATCGTGTTATTTTTCCTGAGTTCACGCCGCAGAACGCACGAATAGAACAGAAATAAAGTTAGCAGTGTAAATTTGGCAACCCACAGTTGCTGCTGGATGATCTTCAAAGGCCATATATTTATACATATATATAGAAAACCTGAGCCGGTGCACCATTTTATATATTATATTATTATTGTATTATTATTATATAATATTATTATATATATATACATATTATTCAATTAGAAGAAAAACTGCATTAACTGAACTGAACTTCAGTGTTATTTCATTCATTCCCACACAGTGCACATTTATACAGAGGTGATGGTACACCGTGTTCCTCACTTAAGGAGTACCATAGTAACATAGCCTTATAACAGAATAACAAAACAAAACGAAAATAACAGAAAATGTAAAGCGTGCTAGGCACGTGTGCTCGGCTAGGCGCACTATCGTGTTACCCCCCGCAAGTGAGGCGTGGCTGATGTATGTCAATCATGCCGAGCTTGGAGATGAGGTGAGCAAAGGTGCGAAGTGGCACCGCCTTAGTGAGCAGATCAGCGCACTGTTCAGTGGTTCCAACTGGAAGCAACCGCATGAGTCCACCCAGGAACTTCTCTCGGACTATATGGCAGTCGATGTCCAGGTGTTTCGTGCGCTCATGAAACACTGGATTTGCCGCTATATGAAGTGCACTCTGGTTGTCACAATAGAGAAGAGCAGCCTTAGAAGGGAGGCAATGTAGATCTTGTAGCAAATAGGACAGCCACTGGAGTTCACACGTGGCTCCGGCTAAGGCTCAGTACTCAGCTTCCGAGTGGGAAGGAGGGGATTCAGTGGCTGTTGTTACCTTGATTAGTTCAGATGGGGTTGTGACAGTTGTGTACTTGGATAGAAAGTCAGGCTCACAACTGCCTGCACTCTGCACTGGTGCCAGGGTATCAGGAACAGATGGACACAATGATTGCTTGTATGGCAGAATATGGTCATAAAATCTCACATTCCTGGAGACATGTATGAGCATAGTTTTCAAATTGTGCAAGACAAAGCCTTTCACACCTGGCCTAAATCCTAGGAATATACACTTATCTACCCTAGGATCGAATTTGCCCCTCCCTGCTACCAAAGTGGAAGCATAGCATAATCCTCCAAGGGTTTTAAGAATCCCTATATCAGGTTCTACATTATAGAGGATGTGGTAAGGTGATTGGTTGTTTAACAAGGGAGTGCTTATTCTATTTATTAAGAAGGTTGCATGAATTACTGCATAAGGCCAGAATCTCTTTGGCAAATGTGCTTGGAACAAAATTGCCCTTGCAACATCGAGATCATGCTGGTGTTTCCTCTCCACCCTAGCATTCTGCTGGGGGGTTTCCTTGCAGGAAGTCTAATGTACAATTCCAAGTGATTGGTAAAGACTTGGGATGTTGAACTCCGGGCCATTGTCACTACGAATGACCTTAATTTTAGCATCAAACTGAGTTGAAATAAAAGTCACAAAACTCTTTACACTACTCATTGTTTCAGCCTTAGACTTCATCATGAAAGTCCAAGTGAATCTACTAAAATCATCAACTGCTGTGAGGAAATATTTATAACCATGGTATCCAATTACAGAAAATGGTCCCCAAATATCTAAATGAATGAGTTCAAACTTGGCTTTAGCCTTTGAATCAATAATTGAATAAGGTAAACATCTTTGTTTGGCATAGTGACAAACATCACAAGGGGAGTATTCTACTTTATTAACAAAGGGAAATTGTTTATTCATGATTGACATTCGTGCTGGAGATGGATGTCCAAGCCTGAAATGCCATAGAGCTTCTTGTGGAATTGCTGAACTAGTAGAAGTTGCAGTGATAGCAGCTGAGTGACTCTGAGTAGGAGCTGAATCAACCGGGCTAGGACTTGCAACCAAGTAATATAGCCCACCAAACTGCCTACCAGAACCAATCATCCTCATGCTGCATATCTCCTGTATCACACATTTATCATGAAGAAAAACAAGTGAATAATTTCTTGTGGCTGCTAACTTTGAGATAGAAATTAGGTTAACTTTGAAATCAGCAACATAGAGCACATTAGTTAAATGCAGCCCTGAAGGAAATGTGACCTCTCCAAAATATTCTGCTACCATGCTGGCTCCATTAGGGAGCTTAATTTCCACAGGTCTAATTTTCTTATAGCATTTGAACCAAGACAGCATAGAACAAATGTGATCTGTTGCACCTGAGTCAAAGATCCAAGTGTTCCATGTATTATCAGACCTCACCATAGACAAGGCATGTGTCATACCTATTTGTAGTGAATTTTCAGATGAACTTATGCTAACTTGAGATACGTGTGCAACTTTGCTTGTTGCAGCTGGAACCGATGCCTGAGATGCATCCTTCTGTTGCAGCAAAGCAAGTAAACTCTGGTACTGTTCCTGTGTGAAGACATAATTCACATTCTGATGTTTCTCATTTCCTGAATTAGTTTCTGCTTGTGTCTCCCGATCGTCTATGCTTGCAGAGTTGGCTGAAGAATTTCTGTTTCTCCAGTTCGCAGGATAGCCAATGATCCTGAAGCATTCCTCATAGACATGTCCTGATTTACCACAATTGGTACAGGATTTGCCATTATTCTTAGGTTTCATCCCAGCCTTGGTGCTGGAGACCGCATTAGCATGAATTTTCCCTTCATCTTCTAAATCTCCATCAATCTCTCTTTCTTGTTGCACTACTAATGTAAAAACTCTATTCAATGAAGGTAATGTATCCTTCATAAGAATTTGAGATCTAACAGCAGTAAATCTTTCATCTAGACCTGTGAGGAATCTAAGAACATAATCTTGTTCTCTATGTACACGATTATTCCTTGTTGCAAGACAAGTGCACCTAACAGCACAGCTACAATCTATGCACGGTCTATAATTTTCTAATTCCTCCCACAACGATTTCAGTTCAGTGAAATATTCACTCACCAACATATTCCCTTGCTGCATCGTGTAAAGATCGTGCTGGAGTTTAGCGATCCTTAGGAAATCGCTCTGCGCGAACCTTTCCTTCAGATCCTTCCAAACAGCAGCAGCATCATCAATTCCATCTATGCTCCTCGCGATCGCTGGCGAAACGGAGTTCATGATCCAGGAGTGGATCATCGTGTTGCACCTCTCCCATGGATCATACAGCGGATGAAACTCATCAGGTTTAGTAATCTCTCCATTCAGGAATTTGAACTTGTTTTTGGCTATTAGTGCTCTTCTCATGCATCTACTCCATCTGTGATAGTTCGAACTCGTAAGCAGTGCTGGAACTATAATGAGTGATGGATTCTCACTCGGATGAAGATGATATGGACTGTTCGGGTTCAGTAGTAGATCCCCATTGTTGTTCGTTGAAGCTTCTCCCAGCAAACCTCCACCAATGGCGTTTCCCTTGTTTCCTTGCGGACGAACCATAGCTTGAGTGTGCAGCGGAGCTCTGCGGATCAGAGCTCTGGTACCATATTCAATTAGAAGAAAAACTGCATTAACTGAACTGAACTTCAGTGTTATTTCATTCATTCCCACATAGTGCACATTTATACAGAGGTGATGGTACACCGTGTTCCTCACTTAAGGAGTACCATAGTAACATAGCCTTATAACAGAATAACAAAACAAAACGGAAATAACAGAAAATGTAAAGCGTGCTAGGCACGTGTGCTGGGCTAGGTGCACTATCGTGTTACATATATATTATAATATGTTACTATACATACATGTGTGTGTATATATATATATATATTCATGTACTTTTTACGTTTTGTTTCTTTCTTACAGACGGTGGCCACAGCATTCACGTGGCTTGGCTAATGGCCATGGCTCCATGATTAATTTTGATCATGTTTGATTGCATTTTGTCCTTATTAATCCGTGTACGGTTGTCTTAAAAATATTTCGGATATACTGTTGTGATCTAAAATTTTTTCTTATTAATAGTTGAATTTTTGTCGAGGAATTCTCAAATTTATCTTTATATTAGTGTATTTTATGGACTCCTTCGAGTCATAATTTAATTTTAGGGCTAATTATGTTTGTAGTCCCTGTAAAATTTCAAAGTTTGATTTTAGTCCCTGTATAAAAGTTTTAGTCCCTGTAAAAGTTGAAAATTTGGTTTTAATCCCTAGGGCTGGATGGGGGG
>QANU01043216.1:36083-48821 GCA_003254905.1 Nissolia schottii
CCCCACCCACCCTCCTCACCGCTCACCCCACCCCACCTCTGTCTCCTCTCATCTCTTTCTAACCCCACCCCACCCTACCCACCTCTGTCTCCTCTCTTCTCTCTCTCGAGCCCTCTCTCGAGTCTCTCCCAATCGCACTTGATCTCCAACAACCAAAGAGGAAAAGAAAACAGCTCTGATTTCCCAACCGTCACTTCATTCCCTCGATTTCCCCCACCATGAGCTCGGCGGCGACTCTTCCGGCGACAGCTCCAATAGCAACAACAATAACACCGACAAGAAGAAGGAAAAGGCTAGGGTGAGCCGTACCTCCTTGATACTATGGCATGCCCACTAAAACGACACAGCTGCGATGTGCAAGCTTCTCAAGGAGGATCCGACGCTAGTGAAGGCCAGAGACTACGACAACCGCACCCCTCTCCACGTCGCTTCCCTCCACGGCTCGACGTCGCCAACTGCCTCATCGAGTTTGGTGCCGACGTCAATGCCCAGGATCGCTGGAAAAACACCGTAAAATAATCTAATTCCTCTCTCTCTCTCTCTCTTGGTTGGTTATGAATGGAATTTTTTAGGTTTTTGATGTTTGGTGAACAGCCTCTCGCTGATGCTGAAGGGGCTAGTCGTGCATCTGTGATCGAGCTCTTGAAATCGAAGGGAGGATTGTCTTTTGTGAGTTCCATCACTTCCCGCTCTTGTTTCTCTGCAACGATTAAGGGAATTTGAATGAATGAATGTGGTTTTTGGTGATGTTTGCAGGGCCAAAATGGAAGCCATTTCGAATCAAGGCCGGTTCTGTCGCCGGTGCCTAACAAGTGCAATTGGGAAATTGACCCCGAGGGAGAGTGTGGAACAGAAAGAGAAGAGTGTGGAAGGCGACGAGGGTGGGTGCTGGGGGCTGGGTGGGTGGCAGTGACGGTGCGATGGGTGGGGCTCGAGAGAGAGAAGAGAGGAGACAAAGGTGGGTGGGGTGGGGTACGGGTTAGGATTATTTTTTTAAAATTAATTATGGGTCGGGTCGGGTAGGCAGTGTGCATGGGTATATAGGTCAAATTTTAAAATTTTGGGGTCGTGCCACGTGGCATCCCACATGGCACGCCACACGTCAGCGCCATTAACAGTCACATTAGCGTCGTTACCCCCTATCCAGCCCAGGGACTAAAAACAAATTTTCAACTTTTACAGGGACTAAAACTTTTATACAGGGACTAAAACCAAACATTGAAATTTTACTGGAACTAAAAACATAATTAACCCTTAATTTTAATACTGATCAAAAATTTATCCGAACCTCACAGGACTCCGCGAAATCGCAAAATTACTATTTTTAGCTAATATTTCAAGGATTAAATTTAATAATTTAATTTTTCCAATCTTATTAATTTATTATGCGAAATCTTCGTAAGAGGAAAAATCGGGATGTTATACCGGATTTGTTACCTTTCGTCACCGAAATTTAATTGTACATCAAAGGTATATGCAAAGAACACTTTTATGAAAAATAAATTTACAAATACCTTGGATGAACTTAAATTCCCCATTAGGAGGATTAGTAGATCACAATGGGGTGATCAAAATATTTGTTGACTACCGGTACACGAAGCACCCGGACAGCGAATGACCAAACACGATTGAATTTTGGCACATGGCAAAAATTGCCTCACAGCTCTCTTTCTCTCTTAATGTCCACCAAGTATTTGGTCAACAAAGTCAAAGATGACTAAGCATGTTTATCAAAATTCTATTTTCTTTTTCCTTTTTTTTCATGAAATTATGTGGCCAAGAGTGGCCCAAGGCCACGTATTTGGGGGGTTTATAAATAGCCCTCCCATGCCCTTCATTTTCCCATTTTTCATTTGCTAGCTCTGGCTTAAAACTCGTTCCCTTTGTGCACTCCGTCATTACGCTGCCAAAACTGGGAAATTAGCAAGAAAAGGCAAGCATTCTTGGAAACGTGTTTACCCCATCGTCACCATCACCGAAACCTCTGGAAAGTGGGTAAACCTAGCTTACTCACCTTCTTTGTGAATTGTATGTGATTGCTTGTGATTATGTGAAACTATCATGTGTTAGGTGCTAGATGTTAGGTTAATGATGCATAGATGGTTTTGTTGTGTTATTTGAGATAAATAGTGTGGTATTGTGATTGTTGGAACTTGTAGAGAAGCCCTAAGGAGTGGGCATGAGAATGGTTTGCAAGAAAGGAAAAATAACAAGATGGTAACCCTAAGTCACACCCAGGGCACTGAACGGCCTAGGATGAAACCCTAGAACATGTTTTGGAAATATGTTTTTGTGACTTGGGAGGTGTCAGGGACTACTGAGTAGCCCTGAGGGGGCGCTGAGCAGCCTGAACTTTAGTTCCCATGGAAACCTGGACAAGAGTGGCTAAGTGACCCAGGAGTTCTCGTGGGTGTTGAGTAACCTGGAAAGCTCTAGGTCACTAAGTTAACCTGAACCAGGGGATAAACTATTGTAAAAATTATCTTGGGCTGCATGTTCCAACAAGCACTTATCCATATGATTTATGTGTAATATTAATAATGTTTATGGTTTATGATAAAGTGTATCATGAGGACATGGTTGTCACCCAGGTGTTAGGACAAGCTTAGATAACTAGAAAGTAATCACCTAATGTCTTAAAGATCATAACTGAATCCTAGGGAACAAGTGATGTCTTAAGAAGGCTCCAGCCACAAAGGGTCCGGTGTACCTTGATGAAAGTACGTATCTATATGATTAGGAATATTCCTTTTCTTGGCACGTATACTAGATAAGCCCCTTACCAGTCCAACCAGATGGGTTGGTCAATGATGTTAGCGTAGGTTTATGACCTGTTCTTATGATGAAAAGAAAAAGAAAGAAAGAAAAAAAAGAAAGACAAGATGAATATTGAGGACATGACGTCACAAAGTCCCAAAGAGTATTAAGCAGAACCTTCCTGGTAGTGTTGCAAGCGCCTGATAAGGAGTGAAGTTACCTTTCTCGGTCGCATTGAAAGGGCACGCCAAGGAAAGCACGAGCCCACGCCTGGTCACGTTAAGAGGACTAGCCCCTCGTCATCCCACTAGGTGGATGGTTATTCCTATTGATGGTCGATAAATGATGCTAGATGCCATTGGTGGTTCGCTACCACTCAGGTTAAAGCGCTGCCTGGTCGTCCTCAATATGGAAGTTAGAAGCAAGTTGTAGACTAAATGGGGACGACGGTCCTACAGTATACAAAGGTGAAAGGACATAAAGAACTAAGAAGGATGCGACCCCGATCCACTAGTTTAATCGGATGCGTAAGAGAATCCTAGATCCCCTCATGCATAAGATATGTGATGTATGTGTATATTTATGTAAGCAAGGAGGTATAATATGTAAGTATCGTCAAGAGAACTCTCGAGACGGCATATATGAAAGTTATAGATGACGCGAGTATATGATTAGACGTCACACGACTCAAGCGAATGAAGTTAAATAAGTACAAATCCATATGTAATGCAAAGATTAGAGATTTCCCGTCACTTAGTAAAGTAGATAAAGCTACTCAGGACTAGGACGGATGATAAGAATTAGTAGGAATCTAGTATGCATGAACACCTAGAGACCTCCTGAGTGGCCTGGATCACAACTGAGATAACGAGAAAGTCCCTAACCTAAAGGTATCCCATTGAGGACGAAATGTTCTCGCCCCCACTAGTTTATGACTCCAAGAGCAGACGAGCATTACGTGGAGCAGCAGGAGGAGCAGTGAAGGGCGGATACTGATAAGTGCCTAATTTACACAAAATTGACATATCAAAATGGCACTTATCTGTTATGTTTTTAACGAATTATCTAATGAATTCCCAGTATTTTGTAGGTTTATAAAGATGGATGCGAGTATAATTTATTAAAGAATAATCCCATGAAGAAGGGAAGAAAAAGGCAGAATTGGAAAAGAGCTTAAAGAGAAGATTCTGGACGAAAGCATCGCTCAGCGATGAACATGTATCGCTCAGCTCTCAAGACCGAATCGCTCAGCGATATTACTCTAATCGCTCAGCGAANAGAGAACTCTCGAGACGGCATATATGAAAGTTATAGATGACGCGAGTATATGATTAGACGTCACACGACTCAAGCGAATGAAGTTAAATAAGTACAAATCCATATGTAATGCAAAGATTAGAGATTTCCCGTCACTTAGTAAAGTAGATAAAGCTACTCAGGACTAGGACGGATGACAAGAATTAGTAGGAATCTAGTATGCATGAACACCTAGAGACCTCCTGAGTGGCCTAGATCACAACTGAGATAACGAGAAAGTCCTTAACCTAAAGGCATCCCATTGAGGACGAAATGTTCTCGCCCCCACTAGTTTATGACTCCAAGAGCGGACGAGCATTACGTGGAGCAGCAGGAGGAGCAGTGAAGGGCGGATACATGAAGTAGATGCCTAAAAGGACCAGGGATGAAGAATTTTATGGATAGGCTAATAGAGTTGTGCGTTAGTTAGGTCTTACAGTTTGTGGTTGGACAATGTATTTTGAAGGATATGTAGTGTATATTTTAATTGTTGTAATACTTATGTGAATCAGTGATGCTACATGTACACCCAAAAACCATACACCCGTACATACACCACCGTTTTATACGATTTTATTGTCAAATTAATACGGAAAACTATACACTTTCCTTATTTAGAAAACACACAATCCCACGCGCATTAAATATTCCCTATTTTCAAACCGCATCAATTTGCAACAGAATTGTATCCTTATGCATCGTGGTTCTCTAAGCAAAATCGCAACGGACTCGTTTCAAAACTATCCATATCCATAGCAAACAGAGAAGCAAAACCGCGAGCACATATCGGCAGCTGGAATCATGAAAATCAAAAATGGCGATGAATGACTATGTGGTGAATTCTTATGCGCGTTTGTTGTTGATTTGCATGGGGGATTTTGTTATGTTTGAAGGTTTTTTCGATTTCTGGTGTGTTGATACATGCATTAAGCGTTTTTATGCAGATTTTGACGTGTTGCATAATGTACAAACTTTAAGTTGCCATATGTGCAAACATTAAGTGAACATATGTGCAAACATTATTTGCAGGCACACCATTTGTCTATGTGAGTGAGGAGGATGTGCATGTTAGCACATTCTCAACATTTCAACCATTAAACCATAACCATTATAAACAGTTTAATACGATTTTGTAGATATAAACATTAGATGGATTGATACATGCATTAAGCATTTTTTCACAAAAAATGCAGCTTTTGACTTGTGGCATGATGTGCAAACTTTAAATGGGTATGTGTGCAAACATTAAGTGCACATATGTGGAAACATTATTTGAAGGCACACATCTGTCTGTGTGGGTGAGGAGGATGTGCATTTTAGCACATTCTCAGCATTTCAACCATTAAACCATAAACACTGTGAACATTTTGATACAATTTTGATTGTGTGGACATCAAGCATTTTTTATTGTAGATATACACATTAGATGGATTGATACATGGATTAAGCATTTTTTTAATGCACAAAAAATGTAGATTTTGATTTTGTTGCATAATGTGCAAACTTTAATTGGGCATATGTGCAAACTTTAATTGGGCATATGTGCAAACATTATTGCACGCACAACATATGTCTTTGTGAATGATGAGGATGTGCATTTTAGCACATTCTCAACATTTAAACCATTAAACCTTAAACACTGACACAATTTTGTATATGCATTAAGCGTTTTTTATCCACAAAAAATACAGTTTTTGACTTGTGGCATGATGTGCAAACTTTAAATGGGTATGTGTGCAAACATTAAGTGCACATATGTGCAAACATTATGCACTTGCACCCTATTTACATCAACGATTGAATACTAGATGTAATGCTTACATGCATGTCACAAATGCAAACGAAATGGACATATGTGTAAACAGTGTGGACAAGTCAGATGACATTCCCAACAGCACAAACTTGAAGAGTGCATAAGTGCAACCGTTAAGTGGCCATATGTGCAAACTTTAAGTGCACACATGTGTAAACATTGTCAACAAAACACATGACATTCTCCACATTAGAAATTTTAAGTGCGCATATGTTCAAACGTTAAGTGCACATAACAACAAACTTAATAGACGAAAACAACAAATTGAAGCATTGGAGGCTATGATGCCGAAACAATATTTTTCATATATTTACTGAAATATTTACATTAAAAATATTTAGATAAAAAAAACAAATAGTTGTATTGTGTTCCAAACAATTAACTATCTCCTACGTTTTTTCGATTTCCCCCATCCCGAAGGAGTTCGGCTGTGCTAACGTCTGCGTAAGGGCTTTTCTGCAGCCTCCCCTTCCGTCGTTGCCGTGGGGCAGATTTGGCATTGGACACAACCTCTTCAACATCAGAGCCAGAAAAGCTGTCAGATATTGGAGCCCTTGCAGGCTCGTTAGGCATCTCGAGGAGCTTCGCCCTGAAACAATTTTGCAGCGGCAGAGCTGACGACAACAACATGTTCTTGTGTATTTCTGCAAGTTGTCTTTGTATTGAAGGTAAAGATGTTAAAAACTTAAATGACCAGGTATTTTAAACAGCATACAGGCATGGTACTTACATTGTCCCAATCTGGCATTGTTTTGCCGTTTGGATACAAAATGGATGGATCCCACATCTTCCCATCCACTTGATCACAAACAAACCGCAATCATATCTGAAGATCCAAATCAGAAATCATAATCAAGTAAAATTATACATAATTGTTCAGCAATTAATAACTACGAGTAATGTTCGTAACATACATGTTAGGCTACCCTGGCACATTTACTTACTCAATAGGGAACCCGACCCTGTACAAATCAAACCCCTCCACTGATCCGTACACAAGCTCCTCGACCACCATGGATTGATAGAAATAAATAAATAAACAAACAAACAATTGAATGCGTGCAAGATCAGAATATAAAGTAGTTGTGGGAGAGAGCACATTACCACATACCGGTCGATACTTCCCCTTTTCCCACCTGAATTTTTTGTATGCTTTGCATCAAGGACGAAAAGTTTTCGTCCTGGCATGTCAAGGGCATACAAACACCAGTGCTCTTCATACACCAGTGGCACGAATATCTGCAGAATTGCACAAACCATGTCAGCACATTATTCAGAATTGCAACCAATTAAAATAGTATATAAATATAATGATTACCCATTTCTTTCCTTTGAGCGTGTACCGCTCAAAGTAGATAGCCTCATTTTCGTATCCGGGGGCCAACGGGGTGCAAATTCGGTCACTGATGAATCGCAAGAGGTTAGACTTGATAAGTGCCGGCTACAGTATTGAGGATGGAGAGGAGTTAGAACAATGTTGTTTTGAAAAACTAGGAAAAGAATTTAGTATAAAAGATGGGGATTGGGAGTATACCATCATGAATGGGTGATGCAGTGGCACAGCGTCCTGAAGCGCTTGCAGTCAGCGCCATTGAACAGGAAGCAAATATAATTCATGAACTAAAACACAATTGACCAAAAGATTAATCATAACCCAAAACAAATCAAAGGATTGAAAATAGAGACAAAGAATGTCATACCCTGGTGTCAATGTGAGCCCCTGGTCACATGCTTCGAGCTTCTCTCCGGGTCAGCCAGACATCCGGTCGGTTCATCAAGTTCCCCAACTCAGAACCCTAATCACTTTTCTTGTCAAGCATCCAATTGTAGATGAGGTCCAATTGCGTCTGTGATGGTTGTGGGAGGGGATCAGGCTGTGGTTCTTTAATCCCAAGATCTAAGCTTGGGGGTGCAATGTTTGTTGGCTGTTTAGCACTCTGAGTTTCATTGGTGTGATGACTCGATGGGGGGTTGGGAGCTTGGCATCCATACGAGCCTTGATCTTTTTGGTCTTTCGTGGAACAACACTCACTATTCCCTGGCACATAAATCACCAAATGAACTGTTAGGGAGTTATTGAGAACAATCATAACATAAAATAGTAATGTATAAGTGTGCTTACCACTGCACTGCTCCGCTCTGCCTTCACCATCTCCTTCATCTGGGCGTATGTCCAATACCAGATCCATGGCAGGAGTGGATCACTGCGAAGGTTGAATGGCCCAAAGGTCTGTGTGTGGAAGTACAGGACCTTGTAGAGGAAAGGGAGAGTGTTAGTGACATACATCACACATTGAAGGTAATTGTGCAAACTTTACAGTTACAATTGTGCAAACTTTACATGACAAAGTACAAAAGCATGGAAAAACACATTACGTCCAACACATATAGGCACCTGCTAATTGTCTTCAGCTTGTTTGTCTGGTATTGCCGGATACCTTCGACGATGCTTGCGTGAATATATTGGGACCAGTTGTAACAGGTTGGTTGGTCAACATCCACGATTGCAGCAAGGTACGCCGGCTTGGAGATTGGGCACGTGCTAGGACACAAAAAGCATTTTAATGTAGCCATTAAAAATGCTCTTTGGAAGGTGTGCCCAATAGGACTTTGTTGAACCATCGCAATGAGCTGGCCGATGGTTTGCCTCTTGAACGGGGCAGCAGTGTGAAATGCTCGGGGCCGACCTTGGTAAATTTTTCCCCTGCACAGAAAAATGTGTTAACATGATTTTAGAATACTTGAAAGTATACATATATATATATATATATATTGGACAATTTACCATGGCATGGAAGGCCCAGCGCTGCGCCGATCAGGTTGGTCTTAACATCCACCAGCCCGAATGGAGTATTAAGGTAATGATCATTAAGGTCATAGGAGTCAGCAAGGGCGAGCATCAAATGGTGGTCGACTTGACCACCCTCAATGTCCAACAATGTGCCGAACCCCATTCATTCGACATCGTCCCACTGTTCAGATGTTAATGAGGTGCACAGCTTTGCCAACATTTTAGTTGAACAAAGCGTCTCAATCTTGCACTGCATAAATTCAGAAACAACATATTGACACAACATTGACACAAATAAATGAATTAGATAAAGGAAGGCTTGTTGTTTCCTACCCTTCTGCTGTCAGTGCTGGCATTTGGGATGTCTGCCAACTCAAAGTCCTGTTCAGCATCCTTGGCCACTGCCTTGCCCTTGTTTGATTTTCTTGGAGGAGTCATTCCTATAATAAGAAATTAATTCAACATTACAGAAATTATTCAAGCGTGAGTGATCAAACAATATACAATGAAATGTGAAAACATTATAAGCTGGAATGTGAAAACATTACATGAAAGATGAGGTAAGAGTGCTAAAACTTTATAAGAAGGTATGTACAAAATGTGCAAACATTATACACAAAATGTGCAAACATTACATGCAAAATGTGCAAATATTATCACATAATAATCTTATCCAAATGAGAACGCAATAAACAGACAGACAGGGTATGCAAGCAATTTGTGAAAAATGTGCAAACATTATGTGCAAAATGTGCAAACATTATCACATAATCAGAATACTATCCAAGGGGGAATGTTTGCAACGGACACACAAAGTGTGCAAACATTATGCGAAAAATATGCGCAAAATGTGCAAACATTATCACATCATCAGAATCTTGTCCAAGGGGGAATGTTTGCAACGGACACACAAAGTATGAAAACATTATGTGAAAAATATGCAAATATTATTAGCAAAATGTGCAAACATTGTCACATAATATAGTGGGTAAGGCGGTTATTTAGTGGGGCCCACAGTACACACATACTGGTGTATGTATGGTGTATGCAATAGGTGTGTACATGGAGACTTTTTGATATTTATAAAACATGCATTAAATATGTTTTATGATCATGCAAATATTTCTTTTCATTATCCAATGTTACATCAATGATTAAGTAAAAAACTTTTGAAAATAGTAATTTTAAAATTTAAACCTTTGAAATTAATGATTAGAGATATGGGTTTATCTAATCTTCTGCTACTTATGTGAAAGTATGTTAGCAAGCCAACATCCAAATATTTGAAGCAAAATACACTTACATTTCTTATTAATCAACTTATAATTCAAGGTTAATTTTGTAATTACATTTCATTGTTATTATTTATTATTTTTACTTTTTTTCTCACATAAATATCACCCCTCTCTTCTAGCTATTTCTCTTTCCTCTTCCCTCTTTACCTTCTCTTCTCTTTCCTTTTTGTTCTTCTTTCCTTTCTACTATAAAACAAAACAAAAAAAAATCAGAATTTTTTTTTTAAATTCTCACCCCTCTTTACGTTAAAACAAGAAAAAAAAAAGAATTTATTTAAAAATTAAAAATTTTAAATTTTTTAAAAATTATTTCCTTTTCTTTTTTCTTGTAATGTTTTATTGTCTTTTATTTCATTTCATATGTATCTAGTCTCTAAACGTAACTCGTGAGCATGTTTGAAAGTAAACCTTATGAAGGAAGGATGGACTCTTCTCGAATATAACAACAATAGTCTCTAACTAGCAGCATTCATTAATTTCTTTTTTACAGTTAGAGACTAGTTATATGCAGTTGAAGACTAATTTTGTGAGGTCATGAAGAGTTTATCATTCATTCACAATGTTTTAGTTTTGAACATGCTCACGAGTTATGTTTAAAGCATAGTTTACATGCGAAATGAAATAAAAGAAAACAAAATAAAACAAGAAAAAGAAAAATTAAAAAATTGAAACTTGCTTTGTAAATTCTTCAAAGTTTAAACTAACTATTCTTGAAATTACTATTTTTGAAATGAATATTTTTGTGAAAATATTTTAAAAAATTCAAAATATTCTTCAAATATTTTTTGGGTTGAGGATATTACTAAAATAAGAGAAGAAGAAAATGAATTTTTTTAGATAGGTAATTTTGTATTAACCCTCAAAAATAGGGAATAGAGCAGTTACAAAAAGGTCAATTGCTGAAATTTTCATGGGTCCTTGGGTGTTAGTAGTTGAAATAGATCATTTTGAAACTCACTTGCTTTACTACAAGGTTTTTATGTTTCTTCGCAAAGCAGTTTGGAGCAATGTGGCCTTTCTTGTTGCAATAATGACATGTAATATATGGAGAGTCAGAAACGTTGTTAACAACAAAGAACCTTTTATAGAGTTTATTATTCTTTTTATTCTTATCTCCATCATAACAAATTCCAACTTTATTGAACACACATCTACCCAAAATAATATTTAAATTATCTCTTCCAAATGTAAACTTAGCAAGGGCGTTTTACAAGTCTTCATTCTCCTTTTTATTATGGAATCACAAGAACAACATGTACGAGAATTTATATGAAAAGATGTCGCTTTAATGATTCTCATTTTCCTCACAATTTTCTAGTTTCATCTCTAAAACCATGATTATAAGATAAGAAGACAGAATTTTCTAATTTAAATTTTGAAACTCATCATGATTAGCATTCGAAAAGCTATTGAGAGTTTACTTAAATTCGTACGAGTTTACCAAAAAAAGAGTTTACATGAGTGTTAACTCATTTTGTGTAATAAATTCGTAAACTCGTAAGGGTTTACGAGTTAACTCGAGAGTTTAATAACCATGATTATAATTATTAGATGTCATTGGGAGGATGACAAATGATAGAGATATAATTAAAAGAAAGACATTTAATATTTTTTTAATGACAAATGACGTTTAACAAAGTTTTTGATAAGAATAAAAATTAATTTGGGATAAGAATGACAAAATGATAGAGATATAATTTTGATTGGTGTAAATATCTTCCTGTGCAAATAGGAATTCTCTTTGATTGGGGTCCACTTGTAACATCCTAGCTAACTGCATATCCTCGAGTAGTACGCAATGCTCACTAGATTGTTAATCATTTGTGGAGTTACTTATAGTCCCTTATTATCTTTTGAAAATACAAGCGTAAGGAAAATATGGACCAATTTAAAACTTTTACACTTGTCACTTTATTTGCAAAATATGAGCCACACGTGAATCGAATCATATAATACAAACGACAGAGCTGAAGCTTAAACATAGTAATCATCACTGGCATAAATAATTACATAAGCAAGTATCTGGTCCATCACTAGTTACAACCCACAGGGTATAATAATAGTTTACATATACAAGCCAAATACATCAAAATACATATCAAAATATAGCAAAATGTAGCAAAATATTCATCTAATGCCAAGCTAGACTGGCTGATCCTCAGTCCTCTACTGCTCCACGTGCGGCTCCTCATAGGGCTCCTCGTAGCCCTCATAATCTTCGTCTGCTGCTGGAAGCATAAGCGAGTGGGGGTGAGAACCGTCGTCCTCAGTGGTTAACCTTAGCATATATAGGGGATCTCTTTTTCTCGCTTATCAACCCGGCCGCTCAAGGGTTTCTATGTGAACATGCATACTAACATCCTACTGATTATTATCTGACCTAAAGTCCTGAACGGCTTTATCTACTTTACTAGGTGACTGGGGAACTAGTCTTTATTATCTAAGTTCTCGTGCTCATTATCTTTACTTCGCGTACATACATAGGTCGTCTCGAGCGTTCTCTTGACGACTGCATAGACATACATCCTCATATACTAATACATGACATACTCATACATCATCATATACTCATGCATGGGGTTTCTTACACATACCGGCTTGCCCGGGTTAGCGTCCTTCTTTCATATCTTACGCATACCAGCTTACCTGGGTTAGCGTCCTTTTCCTCTTTTCTTACGCATACCGGCTTATCCGGGTTAGCGTCTGTTTATCTAGTCCTTCGCTCATGTAGTCGTGGCCAAACGACTACAACCACTTCTGTTCCCAACTTGACGACGACCCAGCTG
>QANU01043239.1:6690-18018 GCA_003254905.1 Nissolia schottii
CTGGTGCCCACTCAGCACTCTTCACGTAACCCTCTCAGCACTCCAGGGATCCTCCGCGGAACCCATTCAGCACCACTCCTGGTGCCCACTCAGCACTCTTCACGTAACCCTCTCAGCACTCCAGGGATCCTCCGCGGAACCCATTCAGCACCACGACTGGTGCCCACTCAGCACTCTTCACGTAACCCTCTCAGCACTCCAGGGATCCTCCGCGGAACCCATTCAGCACCATCCCAGGTGCCCGCTCATCCACTTTCTAGACTCCTCTCAGTCACTCTCCGCGGAACCACTCAGCACCATCCCAGGTGCCTGCTCATCCACTTTCTAGACTCCTCTCAGTCACTTTCCGTGGGACCACTCAGCACCATCCCAGGTGCCGCTCATCAACTTTCTAGACTCCTCTCAGTCACTCTCTGCGGAACCACTCAGCGCCATCCCAGGTGCCCGCTCATCCACTTTCTAGACTCCTCTCAGTCACTCTCCGCAGAACCACTCAGCACCATCCCATGTGCCGCTCATCAACTTTCTAAACTCCTCTCAGTTGCTCTCCGCGGAACCACTGGGCGCTTACTCCTTTACTTGTTTTCTCTCATTTTCTCACATTCATCCCAAGTTCAAACACCAAATATTCCAACACTCATATTCCTATCTAGTCCAGGTCACAGGGCCGTTCAGAATCATCTCCTAAGTCCTAGCATCGCATTTCTAACATAATTTATCATAAGGTATACAAGCACATAAACACATACAAGCAAACATAAGCCACCAACGGGTGACCAAGCCAAGTTTACCCACCTGTAGAAAAACCTGGTGGTGGTGAGGGAAGATTGGAGTGAAGTCCCACTAGCTTGATGTTTTCCAACGCTTGGGGTCACCTTTCTCCAAGATGAAGAACTTTGAACAAGGTGGAGGGTGAAGAGGTTGTTCCTCTTGATTTTGGGAGGAAGAAAATGAAACCAAGATGAGGAGACTTTGGGGGCTGTGCTTCGGTTCTTGGAAGGTGGAAGAGGATGGCAAGAATGCTTACCTTCTTGAAGGCTAAGTGGTGTTCTTGAAGCGTGGCTTGGTGTGTGTTTATGGAGAATGTGGAAGATGAAATTTCTCTTGGAAATTTGGGGGAGAGACTCGATTTTAGGGTGGCTGAATGGTGAGGGAAATTAGTTGAATTTTAGGATTTAATAAAATGTGATGAATAGTAGAAGGTATGGGTGTAGGTATGGCCATGTGTAAGAAAGGTAAGGTGATGTAAGTTTGGAAGCATGATTTAAGGGATTGGACAAAAATCCCAATCAAACCGTGCAGCCCCTTCGCTCGTGTTTTCTCGCTCGCAGTCTCGGTGCATTGCGCACGGTCGTCCAAAAAAATATTCCGTTTATACCGTCGCGATCCTCTAATTTCCCCCTACCTAAGGGTATTAATATTTAAAGGTGTTTGTGAATTTTTCTCTGGGGGATTATTTTCATGGACACCTTTTGTGCGCCAGAAAATTTCATCGGCGAACAACGACTGTTCGGTTGTCTGCCGAACTTCATGCCGCGACACGTCTTATTTCCTAGGGATATTCTACCTATTAGTTTCCCATTTTAATTCCCTAATCGTGATTAGAAAATTAATTAAATATTTATGTTTACGATTATTTCCCTAAGGAAAAATCGGGATGTTACACTCAGCGCCCTGGGCGTGACCTAGGGTTCCTCATTTATTATTTTGCTTTTCTTTCAGATCGTTCCTATGCCCATTTCTTAGGGCTTCTTCACAAGTTCCAACAACCACAATACAATAATATTCAGCTATAGAACACATCAAAACCATCCACACATCACTAACCTAGAATTTGTAACATAATACATAATAAGAGCATATAAGCAAACTGATGAAAGCCAATTGTTACACTTTCTCCAATCTTGACACGGTCTGGTTTCCCACAACTGTGCCAAGTTCGTTGAAAGCTTATTTGTGCTTTTGTCATTGAAATTAAATATATATCCTACTTTACGGCTTTCAGATTCACAAGGAATCCAATTGCAGTATAGTCGGGTATAGTCGAATCCCCAGAGAGTTGCAAAAATACCGTTCTTGAGTTTAGTTAATTAAACAATGAAGTGAAGGATTTGGTAAATTGTTTTGATAAGTTAAATATGTAAATAAACAACATAATAATAAATAGGCAACAAATCAGAGGTAGATCCGGAAGCTTGTTGGGAATTGAATCATATCATAGTTTCATGCATCCATTTACTTATTACATAGAATTATCATTTCATTGATTGCCCGCCACCATTTCTTAACTTGTCATCACTTTCGCGTATGACAAGATCACAGGTTTCCCTTGTTAAACTGTCGCTTTCGCACACAAGCTTAACAAAGTACGCCAGCGTTATTCCAGATGTTAAAACGGCTAACCTTTATTCCAGTTATGGCAACAAGATTAGATGAATTGATTTAGATCAGACTCTAATGATTGCAACTTTTGTTCACAACGTTCAAGTCTAGGATCTAGCTTAGCATAGCAATATTGATTTTTACTTGGTTATGACTTGATTAGTATAACTTCCATTCATACAAATAAGTCCCAAATCAAGAATCAAAACACTAAACAAAAGCTAGCATTAAGTGTAAAATCATTCAAGCAAATCATAGGAAATAGATAGATTCATATGCAATAGTTACATGGATACAATCATACTACAATAATGACCAAAATCCCAACAACAAGAGGATTACAAATCCATCTTACAAAAGAATCTCAGAGGCAAGGTTTAGACGCTTACCATGACACGTTATCACGCCGTCATGACAGCGGTTCGCCAAGCTTCTTCGATCTCCTGGCTCCTTCACCGGCCTCCTCTTTGTTGCTAAACTAACCTAAGCTTTAAAGTGCAAAAGGAATGGAGGAAGAATGTATTCTGATGGGGGGAAGGGATGATGGAAATGAATGGCTTGACCTTCATATTTATAGGCAAAGTTTGGGTGGCTTCGCTCAACGATTTTGGTACTGCCGTTGAGCGATAAAGGCTTCTCCACTGAGCGATGTGTACTTTGCCGCTGAGCGGCCTAATCATTTCATGCGGCTTAATAAATGGGCCGGCAGCTTTTTGCAGGGCGGCGCCGCTATCCAGGCTGGCGCCAGCTGGCGCATTTAATGCGGCGACTGCAAGTGGCTCTGAGGGTACGATCGCTCAGCGGTACAGGTACCATCGCTGAGCGATTCTTCCTTTGGCGCTGAGCGATAAACACTTAACAGCTGAGCGGTTCTAGTCTTCTGCGCTGGGCGAGCTTGTCCTTGCGCTGAGAGGTCCTTCGCTGATTTCATCTTTTTAGTTTCTTTTCCGCTTTTGCCCTTTTCTCCATTCTTCATGGGATTCTTCTTAATTGTTTATGCTTGGATCCATCTTTCAAAATATATTAAAAACCTACAAAAAATGGGGATTTAAGTTAGATAATTCTTTAGAACATAAGCGAATAAGTGCCATTTTAATAGTTCAAAATTGCGTAAATTGGGCACTTATCACAAACACAATCACATAGAGCCACCAAGGAGGTGAACAAGCTTAGGTTTACCCACTTCCTTAGAGTCTTGTGGATCGTTAAGAGGGTGAGGCAAGGTTTTCCAAGAGTGTGTAGCTTTCTTGGCTAGTTTTCTGGTTTCCAGTAGCGTAACGGCAAGGTTTCTAAACGGAACGAATTTGAGCAGAGACTAAGAAATGAGAAAGTGAGAAAGGAAGAGCTGTGGAGGGCTATTTATAGGCCTCCAAAACGTGGTCATGGGCCATTCTTGGCTAAATAATTTAATTGGAAAAGAAAAAGGAAAAACAAATTAAAATGAAAGGATAAGCATGCTTGGTCATCATTGACTTTTTGACCAAAATGCTTGGTCTACAAGAGGAGAGACCAGTCTAGTTTGGTCATGTTTTGTCGTACACTGTCCAGGTGCTTCGCGTATGGCTGTCCAAAAAATATTTTGGTCCCACCTTCGTGATCTCTTAATGGTTCTAGTGAGGAATTTTGGTTTGTAACATATTGCTTTTTCCTTAGTGAAAATTGAAACACCCTAGCTAGCTAGCTTGCGCTCGAGCCGTAGGCCATGCTCGCTAGGTGGTTTGCTACTTGGTGGGTCATACTCTTAGTCCCTTACAACCATTTAAAAATACTTATCTCCAAAAACATGGACCGATTTCAAACTTTTATTTTCATGGTGCATAGCATAAGTTATGAGCCATGTGTTGGAAAAGCAGATAACATAAACGATAAGGCGTAATTATAAGCAGTCTGTTATACATAACCATTAGGCACACAACCAGAGGGTCCGTACATCTGATCACAAGTAGTCATATAATTAATACAAAATGATTCTATTCAAAAAGTACTCACATATCTTTCAAACTGTCTGGGCTAACTGGAACTCTTCGAGACTAGTCTTGTGCCCAGTTGCGGCTCAAGTGGGTTCTTCATCGCTCCTCCTGAGACTCGTTAGCATCCGCATAGTAGGAGCCATCCTCATTTCCTGGAGCCATAAATGAGTAGGGTGAGAATGATAAGTTCTCTAGTTGGAAATATTTGAACTTGGCCTTGCATCTTTCTCGGTTATTCTCCAGGCCGCTCATGGGATCTCTAGGTGTCATGCATACTAATACCCCTATTGATTATGAATAGCCTTTCTAATCCTGAGCAGCTTTGTCTAAGTTACTAGGTGATTGGATATCTAGTCTTGCCATTACCTTGGCATCGCTCTTCTTACTTTAACTCGCTGGAGTATGATAACATCAGAATCGCCTTCTCATGTTACCTCTAGTTGACATACTAGTCGTCTTAGGACGTTCCCTTGATGATACATCATGCATAATTTCATATGTAATCATATACTTAGTCACATACATAGGAACAACGTACAATCATTCATTCATATGCATATATATCTCATGCGTGTGGGGGATCTGGGGTTCTCTTACACGACCTACGGCTGCGTCCTTCTTAGTCCTTCCACCCGCATGATCGTGGCCTCGGCTACGCCCTTCTTGCCTTCCCTATCGTTGACGACCCGACAACGCTCTTTAATCGGTATGGTAGCTAGCCACGTAAAGCTTATAGGAGGAAGACATCGAACAATATGACTACCCACGTTACGGGATGGCGAGGGATCGACCTTTTGACTCGATCTGGCGTGGACACGTCAGTCGGCCCTTTGACATGACTGTGGTCAGCCCTATGACTTCGTCTCACTTTCCTTTCATTTGTTGAATGGATCCATCAACCAGGCCTATGCCTGTCTTTCATTTCATTAAGGCCTATGTCTTCTTTCATTACTCGGGCCTATGCCCATCATTCATAGTCTCAGGCCTATGCATGTGGTATCGTAATCAGACCTTTGTCTGCATTGTCATAACCAATCCATCTTGCTAAATTGGTGAGGGGTGTGTCTGGAAGACGTGCCAAGAGAAAATGAATCATCCTAGGCATATAACTACATAATTTAGATAAGGTCTTCCAAACTGTCTGAGGTCGGAACCTTCCTACTCATCTTTGTTCCCTATGATTCAGTTATAATCTTCTTAGACTTTAAGTGTTGACTTCTAGTTATTTATGGTCGTCCTAAGTTGTACGACAACCGGTTCTTCATGATGCATGCTTCCATATACAATACTATGCATATCCGTACTCATTGGTTCGCATAGAAAAACTTAAAACTCAAGTTCTTCAAGAAGTATTCTAATGACTGAAGTTTCATTCAAATGAAAACCTGAGAACTCTTTCGTTCGATTGAGAAGGGAATTCAATCGATTGAAAGATTCAATCGATTGAAACCTCCAGAATTCTTTTATTCGACTGAATTGGGAATTCAATCGAATGAAATCTCACAATTCTTTCATTCGACTGAAGTGAGAATTCAATCGAATGAAATCCCAAAATGTATTCATTCGACTGAAATTGGAATTCAATCGAATGAAATCCCAAAATCGTCTCCCAAGGCATCAGTTTGTACGTTTTCTCCAGAGGCACTTTCAAAACACTGTTTCTAGGGTCCCAATCAGTACAGTTATATGTTCCTTTGGTCAAAACTGTTAAAAACCGTTTTCACAACATATTCTCCCCAATTTCTACTTAAAGTTTTCACAGTCAGACATATATAAAATTACATAGAAAATAATAAATAAAATCACATAGGCAGTGGGCTTGGGGTATCCACTTCCTATGCAACTTCGTAGTTTGGAGGGTTGATGTGGAGAAAATTCTCGTCACAAAGGTGTGCTCCTAGGATTTTTTGGGAGTCTGGCAGTGCTTCTGCAATGTGCACAAACTAGACTAGAAATTTAGAAAATTGAGACAATAGAAAGTGAAATTTGCTTCAGAGGGGGCCTATTTATAGCCATGGCCCCTAAAGCTATTTTTAATTTATTTATTAAGTATTAATTATATTTTATTATATATTATCATTTTATTATAAATATCTAGGCCTATTATCCACTTTCGATCACATTTGACCGAGTTTGGTAACCGTTCGCCGGTGCATGGAGATCTGGAAAATATTCCTAACACATATCCGCGATCTACGCATTTTCCTGGTCAGGATGGTATGCCAAAGCAAGGTATCCAAGAACTTATTTCCGTCAGTGTATATCTAACAGATCCCTTTGGCACCTGACGTGATTCCAGTATTGTCCCAAAAATTGGCATGAACCTCGGGCACACCGCGAGATCATGGACCCATTAATTTGACTGATATTTGCGGGAAATAAATTTTATAAATAATTTTCCCTCCCAAAATTGCCTTTATTATACTTTTAAATCAGGTAAATTGATGAAATTTACGAAATCTTGCTAAGGGAAAAATCCGGGATGTTACATTCCATCCCATTAGAAACATTTCGTCCTCGAAATTTGAGTGTAGGGAAAGATCATACTTCAGAATAGCTTCGGGTTGGCTTTTCGCATGTCGTCTTCCAGTTCCCATGTTTGCTCTTCAAACTCCCCATTTGGCCATATGACTCGTACCATGGGAATCTCTTGGTTTCGTGTCTTACGAGTCTTGTGATCGATGATTCGCTGAGGGGTGAGGGGTAGGGCCAAGTCTTCTCTCAGCTGAATCTGCTTCTGCTGTAGCACATGATCCGGGCACGCGTGGTACTTGCATAGTTGGGAGACATGAAAGACATCATGAATCTTGGCCAGGTTCAGCAGAAGAGCTATTTGGTATGCCATGGTTTAAACCCACTTCAAGATCTGGAAAGGCCCGGTAAACTGGGGGCTTAGCTTCTTGACCTTGAGGGACCTTCCAATACTCGTTGCTGGAGTGACCTTAAGGAAAATATGATCTCTTTCTTGGAACTCCAGTGACTGTTTTGGTTGTCTGCATAACTCTTCTGCCGACTTTGTGTTGTAAGCACCCTTTGGCGTACCAACTTCATCAATTCTTTGGCTTCCCAGATTTCCTCGGGTCCTAGACCATGGTATTGTCTGCCCTCATTCTAGCATAGTGGCGATTGACACTTCCTCCCGTAGAGAGCTTCAAAGGGAGTCATGCCTATGCTGGCTTGATGACTATTATTATAAGCAAACTCCACCAACGGTAACATCTCCTCCCAATTTCCGAGCGTGTCCAGTGCACAGGCTCTTAGCATATCTTCCAAGGTCTAAATAGTTCACTCTGACTGGCCGTTCGTCTGAGGATGATAAACGGAGCTCAAATGTAGCTGAGACCTATAGGCCTTTTGGCAAGCTGTCTAGAATCTAGAAGTAAATCGTGGATCTCTGTCCGAGATGATGGAGGATGGTACTCCATGTAATCGTACCACTTCTTTAATATACAGTTGGGCTAGTTTGTCCATTGGGTAATTCACTTTGACAAGAATGAAGTGAGCCGACTTGGTCAACCTGTCCACAATTACCAAGATGACATCTACTCCTGTTCGAGTACGCAGTAATCCCAAGACAAAGTCCATTGCTATGCCGACTCACTTCCACTCTGGTACTTCTGGAGGATTCAGTAACCCAGGTGGTTTACAGAGCTCGATCTTCACCTTATGGCAGACCAAACATTTCTGTACCCAGTCCTCGATGTCTCTCTTCAAACTGGGCCACCAAAACATCTTTTTGAGGTCATGGTACATTTTGGTGGTCCCTGGGTGCATCATAAAGTGGCTCTTATGTGCCTCTCATAGGATGTCCTCCCTTAGGTAGCCTTCCTGAGGTATGCAAATGCGCTGGTTAAACTGCAGTACCCAGTCAGCATCAGTTGTCACCTCCTTGAACTTCTTTTCTTTTGCAGCCTTACAAAATTTGCACCAGGCCTCCTCTTGATAGCTCTTCTGAGCTTCTACAATTTTACGCTTAAAATCGCTGGCAACTTGCAACGGGTACAGCGTTATCCGGTTGTACTGTTGTGCAACCGTTATATCAAGGTTGCAAAACTTCTCAATCAGTTTCGTTTCGTTGACCATCATCTGAGCCATATGCAATGATTTTTGACTTAGGGCATCAGCTACCACGTTTGCCTTTCCCGGGTGGTAGTTGAGACTAAAGTCATAGTCCTTGAGGAATTTCGTCCACCTTCTCTGCCTCATATTGAGCTTCTTCTGATCGAAAAGGTACTTCAGGCTCTTATGATCAGAAAACACTTCGAACTGAACGCCATACAGGTAATTCCTCTAGATTTTTAATGTGACCACTACTGTGCCAATTCTAGGTCATGCGTAGGGTAGTTCGCTTCATGTGAACTTAGCTGTCTTGAGGCATAAGCTATTACCTGGCGTTGCTACCTCAGCACACACCCCAATCCAACACCGGAGGCGTCACAATATACTTCAAATGGTGTGTGGGGGTCCGGTAGTACAAGTACGGGAGCGGTGATCAATTTCTCCTTCAATTCACAGAAGCTTTTTTCACATTCGGATGACCAGTCTACCCCCGCCCTTTTTCGGGTCAACTTGGTCAGTGGCAAGGCGATCTGTAATACCCAGGGAAGCCCAAAAAGCTTTGTATTTCAGTAACTGAGGTGGGTCGCTCCCATTTTTGGACCGCCTCAACCTTGTTGGGGTCCATTGCAACTCCCTGTTCCGACACCACATGCCCTAGAAATTGTACCTCCTTGGCCCAGAACTCGCACTTGAAGAGCTTGGCATACAGTTTCCTTTCCCTCAAAATCTCCAAGATGATCGTCAAATGTCGGGTGTTCTCTTCTTTAGTCTTTCAGTACACCAGGATGTCATCAATAAAGACGATGACGCAGTCGTCCAGATAGGCGCGAAAAATTCTGGGCATGTAGTCCATAAAGATGGCGGGGGCATTGGTCAGTCCGAAGGACATCACTGTGAATTCTTAATAACCGTACCGGAATCTGAACGCCGTCTTAGCGATATCCTCTTCCCGTACACGAATCTGGTGGTATCTAGACCGTAGGTCAATCCTCGAAAATAGCTTCACGCCCTTTAATTGATCCAACAAGTCATCGATCCTTGGCAGAGGATGCTTGTTCTTAATTGTCACCTTGTTCAACTGCCTGTAGTCGATTCACACCCTCATAGTACCGTCTTTCTTCTTGACGAACAACACTGATGCTCCCCTGGCAATGCACTTGGTCTAATGAATTGTTTCCCCATCAACTCTTCCAACTGCTTCTTTAACTCCTGCAGTTCCAGTAGGAACATACGATATGGCGCAATAGAGATAGGTCCTGCGCCTGGCACCAGGTCAATCGAAAACTCAACTTCCCACTTCGGAGGGAATTCCGGAATATCATCAGGGAAAACATCCGGATAGTTACGAATTACGGGAATATCCCCAACCTCCAGCTTTTCAACTCCAACTTTCGAGGAGGCTAACAAAACATATCCTTTATTCTCCAGCTGACAGTAGTAGAGGTTCAACAACTCCTCGTCCAGGGTTGGCGGCATAGTGGCTGTAGGAGGAAAGGTCACCAATTTCCTAGCTCAATTGCGAACAACTCGGTTGGCGTTCAACCAATCCATCCCTAGTATCATGTCCAGTCCAACTTGGGGAAGACGAATCAAATCAGCCACAAACTTTCTGTCATGTAGCTGGAAACGGCATTGTAGACATACCCGGCACGTCTTAACCGGTGGTGCAGTGGGTGTAGATACAGACAGTGTGTATGGTAGTGTCGTGGGAGATAAACTTAGCTCCTTCACACTATCATAGGAAATAAAGGAGTGTAAAGCTCCTGAGTCATACAACACAATCAATGTTTTTCCTTTTAATACACATTTACCCAAGATTAGGCCCTCTTCTCCTTCGGCTTTTTCTGCGGCCATGGTGAAAACCCGACCTTGGCATTGTGGCGTGATTGGAGGTATTTTGTAATCCCTCACAAAGTGACCACTTTGGCCGCATCTATAACATACGTTTTGTCCTGCCAGACATTCGCCCCACATGCGGCTTTTGACATTTTGGGCGTATTGGCCAAGACTCGTGCGGGTTCTGACTAGCGGCACCCCGTTGTGGTTGGGGTTGCGTAGCTAGTGGTCCAGCTCAGGGTGGTCCTTGTCGAAGCTGGTTTTGCGGCCTACTGATAAGTCAATTTTATACCTTAAGTTATTACTCTATAAGTGAGCAAATGCATACTAAAATGTGTAGGTTTAATACTTAATCAATACGTTTTTACACATTGTCCTCTTTTGAGAGAAATTAAGGAAAACGACAAAATAAGGTATTAATTCTCTTCGAATGTAATATTTCTTTTGTAGTTTTTCTATTTTGAATTATAGGGAATGAATGTCTAGGAGGATCATTGAGGATGTGAAGAGAAGATTTGGACTAAGGAATGCAAGATCAAATTCAATTCCAAAAAGATTTGGTTAAAAGATGAGCTGAGAAATTCTGACACCGACTTTGCCATTGATTTTGCGACATGATAGAGATTGAATCACGATTTGATGTCAACTAAACAGTTGTATCTCTATCTCTTAGCTTTAAGTGGCAATTTGAATCACCTCAATCGGAGGTTTGTAGCTGGAGATATCACAGTTTTACTGACTACTGCGCAAGTCAGTCTGCTAAGCGGCCGCTGAGCGCCCAGACTCCAGAAACTTCGCCAGCTGGCGCCAGCTAGCAACCGCGTCCGCCCACCAAGGTTGACTCCACCGCTGAGCGGTGGCACCAACCCGCTGAGCGGTCCCGAGGAGCCTTGGCCTATAAATAGGTGGCCAAGGCACTCCTTTTTGGCATGCATTCCTTTCCATTCTCTTCCACCCCTTCCCCAAGGTCTCCTAGGCCTAAGAACCCTTCTTTTCCTTCCATATTCTTCACTTTTTGCATTTCATTTCAAAGCACTTAGGCTATGTTAAAGTGCTTTGTTTTCTTTAAAGCCTTGTAACG
>QANU01043312.1:0-46494 GCA_003254905.1 Nissolia schottii
TCCCAGTTAGAAAGAACAGTTTGAGGTTGATCTAGTAGCCATTCTTTTGCCTTTCCAATCAAATTTAACGGAAACAATCTAAGGAAAATAGCTTCTTCATCGGCTTCCGTCATAGCAGCAGTTCCGCATAGTTCGTAAAATTTCGTGAGGTGTGCATAGGGATCTTCGTGGTCTAAACCTGCAAAGGGGTTAGCATGCATTAATTGGACCAAACCTGGTTGTAACTGAGGCATACGTTGTGTCACCGTTGTTCGTCCCATGCGAATGATATTCCTTGGAATGAAATTGACAAAGCCTTGGCTTTGTCCAGTTCCAGCAGTTCCTGTACCAGTTTCTGACATCTTTTCTGGATCTGAAGAAGAAGATGAAGATGAAGTATGTTCTTGTTCTTCTATCGCTTTAGCTAGAGCTTCGGCTTTCCTTGCTTCACGTCGATTCCTCCTGATTGTTCTTTCTACTTCTGGATCAAATAAGAATTGACCTGCAGGAGTTTTCTTTCGCATGCAAAGATAGCAAAGTCTTGCAAAGTGGTTAGAACAACAAAAATCTTAAGAAAAGAGAAAACAGTTAGTTATAATATTTACAAAAGCTTAAAAATAGTCAATCAAATAGTGTTTCAATTGGCACAATTCCCGGCAACGGCGCCAAAATTTGATGAAAGCTTTTTACCGCAATGGGTTTGTACTCTCTTAATTTAAAATATCCTTTTTAAAGCTTTCAGATCCTTGAAGGATCCAATTGCAGTAAAGTCGGGTATTATCGTATCCACAGAGATTGTGATTGAAACGACGATCTTTGATTAATACTATGTTAAGCTTTAGATAAAATGATTGATTTGTTTTGAATAAATTTGGTAAAGAACGATTTGTAGATAAAATAAAAAGCAAGAGTAAATTTTTAAGCGTAGGCAAGTAGAGAAATATGTTGGGATATTGAGTTGTAATATTACTTTTAATGTAACCAGTATTCAGTTGATATGATTCATGAGTTCATTTGATTTTATCACCACCAGTTCTTAACTTGATCATCTCATTTGAGCATGTTAAGATCACAAGTTCCTTTATTAGATTGCCAATCGCCCTGCACAAACTTAACAAAGTAGCTTGACGTAATATAGGTGTTAAAGTGATTAGTTCTTAGTTTCCAGTTACGGCGGTTAAGAACTAAATGAATTGATCTAGGTCAGGTTAAATGATGATAACTTACGTTCACAGCATTTAAACGTTGAATCAAACTTAAAGAGTAGCAAGATTGAACTTAACTTGGTTTGTAGTTCATTTAGAGTAGCTTTCACTTAAACAAATAAACCTCAAGTCAAGAATCAAAGAACTAGACAAAAGTTAGCGTTAGGAGCAAGATCAATCATAAAAACCAAAGAACATCATAGAATCATAATCATGAATTAAAACGGATACATAAAAGTAATAATACGCATCAAATCCCAACAAGAAAGGAGTTAGCTATCCATTGTCATGGATAGGTACAACTTACAAGGGTTTAAAGCAATGGTTGGTTGAGAAGAGAGGTGAAATGCTTCCACACGTCCACCACGGTTTACAACCGTTTTACAATTCGGCAGCACTTCCGTTAAGGAAAGCTTCTAAACCCTAATTTCCTACCTAACCCTAGCTTAGGAAAATATGGAATATGAGTGGAATGATGAAGGAGGAAGGAGGGAATGAGTGATGCCCAAAATGCCTCGGTCTCCCCTCTATTTATAGGGAAAATTTGAGCAGACCGCTCAGCGGGTTGGTGAGGTCGCTGAGCGGTTCAGTATTGAGCAGGCCGCTCAGCGGGTTGGTGCCACCGCTGAGCGGTTCAGTAAAACTTGGCGGCTCATACGCGGCTTCATTAATGATGGACAAAGGCGGTTGTTGACATCAAACCGCTGAGCGCTTAAGCTTGCTCGCTGAGCGGTTTGTGCTTAATCCGCTGAGCGCTCGTGTGTATCCGCTGAGCGGTTGTGTTTTCACTTGCAACCTTCTTACTATTTTGTCCTCTTTGCCTTTTGATCCATTCTTCTAGGGATTAATCTTCATTATTCTTCTTGTATCCATCTTCCATAATATGTAATAAAACCTACAAAACATAATACTTTATTTAGGTAATTTGTTTAAAACATAAACGGATAAGTGCCATTTTAATTAATAAGAATTACGTAAATTAGGCACTTATCATTCAACAAGTAAACTACATGTCCTTTAAACTATCCGGGATAACTGGAACCCTTCTTAATTAGCCCTGTGCCCAGCTGCAGCTCAAGTGGGTTCTTTACTGCTCTTCGTGAGGCTCGTCAGCATCCGCATAGTAGGAGTCATCATAATTCCCTGGAGCCATAAATGAGTGGGGGTAAGAATGGATTTGTTCTTAGTGAAAACCCTACATGGTCTCTATCGCTTCATTGCTCGGGCACTCAGGAAGACCTCTAAGTGTCATGCATATTAATCCCCTATTAATTATTATCTTTTGCCTATGTCCTGAGCATCTTTATCTATATTACTAGGTGAATGGGGTTTCTAATCTTGAAATTACCTAGGCTTCGTGCTCATTAACTTAATTTGCTTGAGTACGGAAATATAGAATCGCCTGCTCACGTTACCTCTAGTTGACATACTAGACATCTTGGGATGTTACCTTCACGATACTAATGCATAGTCATTTACATACATACTTACATAAATACATACATTCATTGACCCATACATATGTCTTATGCATGTGGGGCATCTGGGGTTCTCTTACGTGCCCTGTGGCTGCGTCCTTCTTAGTCCTTCTGCCCCGTGTAACCGTGGTCGCGGCTACACCCTCCTTGCTTTCCCTATCGTTGACGACCCGGCAGAGCTCTTAACCGGTGTGGTAGCTAGCCACGTAAAGCTCATAGGAGGAAGACATCAAACAACGATAGGTATAACCACCCCTTTTTTGGGATGGCGAGGGATCGAGCGTGGACACGTAGGTCAGCCCTGTGACTCGACTGCGCACACCTTTATTCATTCATTTTCTTTGATGGATCCATCCTTTAGTCAGGCTTGTGCCTGTCATTCATCATATTAAGGTCTGTGCCTTCTAGTCAGGCATGTGCCTGCTTTCATAAGCTCGGGCCTATGCCCGTCGTATCGTAATCAGGCTTATGCCTACGTTGTCTTAACCAATCCAACTTGCTAAATTGGTGAGGGGTGTGTCCGTAGGACGTGCCAAGAGAAAAGAATAATTCTAATCATATAACTACGTACTTTATCTAAGGTCTTCCGAGCCCTCTATGGTCAGAACCTTCCTAGCATATCTTTGTTCCCTAGGATTCAATTATGCTCTTCTTAAACATTAGGTGATGACCTTCTAGTTATCTACGGTCGTCCTAAGTCATACGACGACCGATTCCTCATGATGCATGCTTTCATACACAATGGTATACATGTCTGTACTTGTTGGATCCCATAGAACAGTTCAAAACTCAAGTTCTTCAGGGAACATTCGAATGACTAGGGTTTAGTTATTCGAATGAAATCCTGAAATCTTTCATTCGATTGCCTAGGGGTTTCACTCGAATGAATCCTCCAGTTTTCTTTCATTCGATTGCCTAGGGGTTTCACTCGAATGAATCCTCCAGTTTTCTTTCATTCGATTGCTTCTGGGAATTCATTCGAATGTCGATGTTAAAACTTTGTTTCCCGAGAGATTTTCACAATTTTCCCCAGGTTCGTTCTCCGTAACTTTTCTTCTCACTTCCAAGTGATCCAACAGATACAGTTATGTTTTCCTAACATTCAAACTACCAAAAACCGTTTTCATAGCTTATTCTCTATATTTTTTACAAAGTATTTTCAAAATTAGATACATACAAATATACATAAAAATTCACATAAAGAACAACATAGACAGTGGGCTAAGGGTTACCCACTTCTTATGCAGATTTAGAGTTGAGAGGGTTGATGTGGAGAAAATCCTCGTCACACTAGTGTGTTCTTGGGATTTTTCTGGAGTCCGACAATGTAACACCCCTAATTTCAGCCTACGCTATAGGCGTAACACTGATATTAGGGTTGTTAGCTGCATTGGTTGGGTTACTTTTAGCCCTTACTTTTAGCTTGAAAAATATTTATCATTTGAAAATATGGACCGTCTCAAAAACTTTTTCCCTTTCTTACAGAAACTAGGAGCCGTGCTTGTACGAGAAAGCATATAGAGATACAAGCGATAGAGTCCCAATGGACTTAAGTGATAATTAATTTTGGAGTACCAGTACTGGAGATCTTATGAGAGAAGTATATGAATATACAATTATTTGGTCCACCACACAATTACACATTTAGGTAATAATACATGATTACACCATCAAGTATACAAGTCATAATACATTTAATTTACAGATGGTTTAAGGGAACCTCTAGTCCCTTGAGCTAATCCAAAATATAAAGCATAAGTTATTGTCCGTTGCTTCCTCAGAATCCTCTGACATCCACGACTCTGCTCGTCTTTCGATGCCTGCTCCGTCTCGGCGTACACGTCATGTCTGCCTGGAACCATAAAGGAGTAGGGGTGAGATTATTTCGTCCTCAGTGGGTAACCTTGGGGCATCATTCTTTATTTTCTACTCAGTTATGATTTCGCCGCTCAGGGTTCTCTAGGTGTCATACCATACTAAAACCCTACTTGTTATTATTAATCCTGCTAGTCCTGAGCAGCTTTACTAGTTTACTACGTGATTGGGGAATCTAGTCTCTTCACTTACTTATCATAGAAAAACTTTCTATGCTTAGTACTTTCTAGTCATAACTTTAAGTCATATCGCTCTTACATTTCTTATTCTCATATCGGGGTAATTCCTGGACCTTCTTACTCATCCTTGCCTTTTCACATATTCTTTTCCCTTTTCTTTTCATATTCTTTTCATATTCCCTTCATAGTCCTTTCATATTCCTTTCGTATTCCTTTCATATTCTTTTTATATTCTTTTTGTAACATCCTGAACTTTTCCTTACGAGAATTTCGCTCGAATTCTAATTTCCCAGGATAATTACGGCACACTAGGAACAGTTATTGAGGCTGGAAAAATTATTTGGGACATTAATTGCTTCCAGATGTCAGTGGAAATAAGTGTTTCGTGGTCTTGCGAAATGCCGCAAGGTCCGTGCCAATTTCTATCCAAATCAAAAATCCCGTCAGGTCCTAAAGGTATTCGTAAAGTATACCCCAGAGCAGAGATATTCCCAAATGCCTTAACCTGACATGCCACTAGGGCAAGGAAAATTGGTAGATCGCGGATACGTGTTCGGAATATTTTTAGGATATCCGTACGCGCGCGAAAAATGATCAGTTAGATATTTTCCTAAAATAATAATATAATATTACATTTTTACAAAAATAAAATAAAAGAAAAAGAAAAGAAAATGGGAGCAGGGGGGCCGAACCCCTTGCCTATAAATAAGCCCCCCAAAGCTTCAGAACGTAAAGAAAGAAAAATAAGAAAAGTTACTCTGCCGGTGTCGTGCCAGTACATCGCGGATACACTACCAAGCCTAGGAAGATTAAGGATAGCCCACCTAAACGACAAGGATAATTCCCTCATCGTGGACCTCTGACCAGCACGCACATAGGAAGTGGGTAATCCTAAGCCCACTGTCTATGTGGATTAATTATTAATTGTATATGTGCATATTTGTGTATCTGACTGTAGATCTGATAAGTAGTATTTTGGGGGGATACCGGGTAAAAAGGGTTTTGTGAAACTTTGAGGAATGAAACGCATAACTGTACCGATTGAAACCCTAGGAACAGTGGAAATTGAGAACTGGAGTCTCGGGGAGGCGATTTTTTCAGCATTCATTCAAATACACAAGGATTTCAGTCGAATGAAAGCCAAAATGAGCTTTCTTTCGAATGAATTCCTCTGCAGTCAAATGCAAGCGAATTTTTAGGATTTCAATCGAATGAATCCCCTAGTATTCGAATGAAAGGATGCCAAGGGAATTCAGTCGAATGAAAACCTACCCCAATCGAATGAAAGAACTTTGAGGGATTTCATTCGAATGCCCCCCAAGTAATCGAATGAAACCTGGTAGACTTGAGACTTTAGTGGTTCTAAGGGATCCAATGGGCACATAAGAGTCCATTCTTGTGTAGTATAGCATGCATCATGAGGAACGGGTTGTGCATAGGTGTTAGGGCAACCCTAGAGAATTAGAGGTCAATTACCTAATGTATGAAGATAATAATGGAACTTAGGGAACACTTATATAGTTATATGTTAGGAAACCCTCTCTTGGCAAAGTCTTACAGACAAGCCCCTCACCAGTTCACAAAGTTGGATTGGTCGATGTGTTACCTTGCCATTCTCACCAGTGAGGATTGGTTAATGAGTCAGTCGCCCCAGGGTGAACTGGTTCGAAGAGTTTAATGGCACAAGGAAGGTAGATGATGGACTAAAAAAGGAGGAAGTTGAGGAAAAAGCGCTAACCCGGCCAGCCGGTACGCTTAAGGAGATAAAGTGCTAACCCGGCTAGCCAGTATGCCTATGAAAAGATGCACTAACCCGGCCAACCGGTATGTGCCAGAGCGGAGAAGTAGGACGCTAACCCGGCCAGCCGATATGCGTAAGAGATCCCCAACGCCCCCATGCACTATATGACTATATATTATGTGATGGAATGAATGTTTGTATATGAGTTAATATATCTTGTTACTTGTTTGTGTAATATGTAACGTCAAGGGAACGACCCTAGACGATTAGTATAATGATAATCGAAATGCAAGATTTATAAGCACGCGGCCCTAGTAAGAAAGATTAGTTCCCCAGTCAACCAGATAATCTTAGATAAAGCCGTTCAGGACTTTAGGCTAGATAATAATCAGTAGGATGTTAGTATGCATGTTCACTTAGAGACACCCGAGCGGCCTGGTTCATAAGAGAGAAAGAAACAAAATACCCCGATGCTAGGACCAACCACAGAGGACGCAAGTTCTTACCCCCACTCCCTTATGCTTCCAGGGGCGAACGAGGACTACGCGGGGTACGAGGAGTACCAAGGAGAGCCACCCGCTGAGCCGTGAAGATTTGAAGCCCGACTAGATAGAATACCACGTGCTAGGACTCGATAGCTTTGCTTTGTATACGTATGCAATGATTAACTAAATTAAAAAAAAAATATGGTCCGTATTTTGCTGTAAACCGTATTTTCGAAAAGATAAAGGGCTATAGATACCCCACCAATGGATCAATAACCTAGCGAGCATTGCAGATGGCTCGAGCATGGGCAGCTAGCTAGGGTGTTGCACTTTTCCCTGTAAGCCACCTACCTACAGGAAACAGTGTTGGTCCCCCTTTCCTGCAAGCCACCTACCGGTAGGAAAGTGAACCCTCTGCCAGCCACCTACTGACAGGAAACATTGATCTGTCCCCTTCCCTGCAAGCCACCTACCGACAGGGAAGTGAGCACTCCCGTCAGCCACCTACCGACAGGAAACATTTATCTTTCCTTTTCTGCAGGCTCCTACCTACGAAAACCTTATACCTTTCCCTATCGACCCTGGGCCAGGTAGGAGGATAACCATATCTTATCATATCTTTGTAATGCTACCTCATCGCACTCTCAAGCTTTTCCCTGTGCTATCCTTCTTAACTTTCTTGTTCGCGGGTACTAGCCCCTAAGCATTTACTCGTACTTCCATAACTTGATTGCTCAGACTTAGACCCTCAGGACTTAATCGCTCTATCTTCTCATGCTTACCTGTTCTTGGTTATCATCTAACTTATCTCCTCGGGACTCCCCTCGGACCTATTCTTCCCTTGGCATTCTCAACTACCCTGTCAAAGCTTGTACTATAACCTAAGGCTTCAGGTCGCTCAGCGAACCACCATGGCCGCTCAGCGGGTATGTGACTTACTGGTGCTGAACTTATCCACCCAGGCCGCTCAGCTGTTGCACAACATCAGGCCGCTCATCGATTTTCCTGTCTGCTCAGTGGGTGTGTGAAAGCCAGGGCCGATCAACGAGCCTCTTTGGCTGCTCAGCGCCGTGGACGTGAACCTGAATCATAACTTGGCTATTTTCCTTTCTCTCACTCTTGTCCTTAGCCAACTTTTTTGTACATCTCCTAGTCCTTCCATGCTCAGTTTTTAATCCACTACCACTAGGTATCTATCATCTAAAACATCACAAGGAACATACATACGACATATTTCAACATATCCAGACATAGAATCTCATCAGCAACCCTAAGACCACCAAGAGGTGATTTGAACTATTTCCATTCACAATCCACATAATCCTAACATAAACTATCACAAACATGCCACATTGACAGTGGTAGGTTAGTTTACCCACCTTTGGTGAAGTCCTCCAGCTTAGGAGCGAGAGCTTTGAGTAGAAGTCCCGGCAAGCCTCGGTGTCCTTCACACCTTTGGTCACTTTTGCTTGAGAGGAAGCTTGAGAGAACCCAAGCTGTGAGTGCAGATTTGGGGAAGGAAATACAAGAGAAAGTGATGAGGATATGGTGGGAAAGTCGTAGGGGAGCTGGATACTGAAGCTTGGTTTTTCTGCTGCGCGTCCGCAGAGCACACGGGCAGAGTTTCGGCACTTCTGAGAGGGCTATATGTGAAGAACATGGGCTGAATGGCAAGGCTATATATAGCCACAAAATTTGGCCCCTCTTTCCCATTTTGCCCTTGCCCAAAATTACCATTTTGCCATTTTTAATTTAATTTATTAATTAATTAATTGTTTTAGATAATTATAAGGTCACATCGGGTCACATAAATAAATAGTAACCCTTATTTTATTATTTTTCCTAAAAATCTGGTGCAATCATGTGGTGATCTCACATGTGGGGCCCTTTCGGTCCCGTTTCGCTCGTGTTTGGTCGTTCGCAGTTCCAGTGCGTCGCACACGGTCGTCCGAAAAATATTTTGAGCATACCGTCGCGATCCCCTAATTTTCCTTAACATGGAATTGAGGTCAACTCGAGGCATTTGTGATTTTTTTTTCTGGAGGAGTATTCTTTACAGATACCTTGGGTACAACGTTGAGCCCTGGTGACTGCAGACCACCATTTCGCTTGCGGTTTCGCTATCGCCCAATCTTGCTAATGAGGTCGTGGGGCTAATCTAAGGTGTTTGTACCTTTTCCTCGGTACAGGTTAGGTTTCCAGAGACTTGAGACTCTCTACTCAGTTCTACTGGCTAAACGAGATTGTTTTTGTGTCTACGGAATCGTCCGAAACTGAGCAGAACTCCGTTTTTCCGACAGTCTGGACTTACCGTCAAATCCTAAGGGCCATAGGAATTATTTAAGTGTCATCAGAATTTCGAGAAACTAAACAGAAAAACTTCTACAGACACTTCTATCCTAAGGGTTCAGGTTTCTACACTGTTAACCCATATAAGGGCTTATATGGGTATTTCTCCTGTGAAATCCTTACTAAGGAAAAGTGGGATGTTACATTCCACCCCCTTAGAAAACTTTCGTCCTTGAAATTTCATTATTGCTAAAGTTTTTGGGTATCCCTTTTGCAATTAAGGTTCCTACTCCTTACTACTTACTTACCTTAGGTGAGGTGCTTCTTTGGTCGATGGCAAAACTTATTCCGACTTCTGAGCTGCGAGTGGGGCCTTTTTGCATTATTTAGCGTAGTGTCCATTCTCTCTGCGCAGTTGAAGCATACCTTTTTCCCCACTAGGCAAGTCCCCTCGTGTAACTTGCCACACCTCTGGCAATGTGAGTTGCTTTTCTTTACCATTCTGCATTGCATGATGAGGTGATCACTTCATCCACATTTGAAGCACGCTTTTCTTTCAGCCAAACAAATTCTCGTGTATAGCTGGCTGCCATTCCGGCAAGGTAGGTCACTTCCTTCTCCTTGTGGCTCTTCATGGGTATCTCGCCCTTGGGAGTTTCCTTCCGGTTGGTATTGGGTTTGCCAAATCCTTCTTCTCTTCGGGTCTTGCGAGACATTCCCTTGCTCGACAATCCTCCTCTTATTTCTCTCGTTCCGTGCTATGGCCAAATCCCGATTGGCCTCCTCCTGAGCCAGACATGTATATACAAGGGTTGCATAATCTCGTACACCGGATACATTCAGGAATACCCGCAATTCTGGCTTCAACCCTCGCTGGTATTTCCCGCACTTCCAACCTTCGTTAGGGTGGAGTTTGTATGTTTGTGAATACCAGAAGAGTCTCTCGAATGTCGCTGTATACTCTGCGACGGTCATTGTTCCCTGCTTAAGCTCTAAGAATTCTGCCTCCTTTTTGTCCTGTAACTCCTGAGGGAAATATTTATCCATAAATGCAGCAGCAAATTGGTTCCAGGTGATTGGAGCTCCGTCCCGTTCGAGGACGGGCTGGGTCATCTCCCACCATTCTCCAGCAACTCCATCCAGCTTTCTAGATGCAAACTTAACCTTCTGAGACTCCGTACATGGAACATTGTCGAAGATTTATTCCATCTTCCTTATCCAACAATGGACCAGATCCGGGTCCATTACTCCCTCGAAGACCGGTGGCCTAGCTCTACTGAAGTGCAGATATTTCTGAGCATCAATCTCCTGCAGCGTTAGCGGTACATTCCTTTGAACGATGGCCGTTGTAACACCCTAGCTAACTGCATACCCTCGAGTAGTACACAATGCTCACTAGGTTGTTGCTCGTTTGGTGGGATTACTCATAGTCCTTTATTATCTTTCAAAAATACCATTTTAAAACTTTTCTGCTTGTTACTTTATTTGCAAAGTATGAGCCGCGTGTGAATCAAAGCATATAATACAAACGATAGAGCTCAAGCTTAAGAGTGATAGTCATTACTGGCATACATAATTACATAAACAAGTATCTGGTCCATCACCAATTACAACCAACAGAATATCATAATAGTTTACATATACAAGTCAAATACATCAAAATACATATCACAATATATATCAAAAAACATGGTCTTCCGCTAATCCACCCTCAGGCCATCACTGCTCTGCAGGTAACTCCTCATTTGGCTCCTCGTAGCCCTCATAGTCTTTGCCTGCTCTTGAAAGCATAAGCGAATGGGGGTGAGAACAGTCGTCCTCAGTGGTTAACCTTGGTGTAGGGGTACTTCTTTACTCTCTTATGAACCAGGCCGCTCAGGTGTTTCTAAGTGAACATGCATACTACATCCTACTGATTATTATCTAGCCTAAAGTCCTGAACGGCTTTATCTACTTTACTATGTGATTGGGGGATCTACTTTTTCTTAGCTATGTTCTCGTGCTCATTATCTTTACTTCGTGTACATACATAGGCCGTCTCGAGCGTTCTCTTGATGACTACATGGACTTACATACACTATCATATACTTATGCATCATAAACTCATTCATCATATACTCATGTAACTCATTCATCATATACTCATGCTTAGGGAACATGGGGATCTCTTACGCATACCTTCTTACTCGGATTAGCGTTCTTCTTCATACATTGGTCCCGCGCCCATGTAGCTGTGGCCTACAGCTATAACCACTTCTGTTCCCAACTTGACGACGACCCGGCTGCACTCACACCAGAGTGGTTACTATCCACCGATGGGGTCTGTGACCATCATCGCCAATCAAGTGGGCTACCCTTCCTACAAGTAGGGAGGTGGGGGTCAGTACCCTTTTGACGTAACCAAGTGGGGACTCATATCTCATCATCATATCTCATCATGTCTCATCATATTTTCTCATCATATTTCATCATATCTCATCATCATGCCATTAACCTCATTAACCGGTCCACCCTTTTGGGACTAGTGAGGTAGCATCATTGACCAATCCACCCTTTTGGGACTGGTGAGGGGCGTGTCCGTAGACGTGCCAAGAGAAAGGAATCCTATCATATTACTACATACTCATTCCCTAGTGTTCAATTATAATCTTTACATATTAGGTGATTAACTTCTAGTTCTCTAGGGTCGTCCTAACACTTACATGACAACCCTGTCCTCATGATGCATGACATTATGCTCATTCTACTCATACCTCATCTACATGCAATGTTCCACATACATCATCATAAACATACCTCATGAAATGTTCTACATACATCATCCTAAGCATACCTCATGACATGTTCATCATACATCCTATCTATTACATACATCCATCTCGTACATCAATTAAATCTTTGCTTGTTGGACTATGCGCCCAAGATAGTTTCCATGATCTCCTGGCCTCACGGGCAGCTCAGCGTGACTTTGGGTCCGCTCAGTGGTCCCTGAGACTCGTTCCTTCACTTTTTCAAAATCATTTTCAAAGGGCTCTCAGGCCGCTCAGCGGTTATTTGGACCGCTCAGCGGTCTGACACCAGGTTCTAGAAACATTTGCCATCCTTATCTCTAAGTTCCCCCTGAGCCGTTCAACGAAGCATAGGTCCGCTCAGCGGTACACATCGCTCAGCGGTTCACGAAGGCCGCACAGCGGTTCATGAGATCGCTCAACGACTCATGAGGCTGCTCAGCGATACCTGGGCGAACAACATCATAATTCCTTGGTTTTTCTTGGTTTCTTGTCATCTTTCTCATGGGCACTTCTTGGGTTTTTTACACATATTCCAACACTCATATTCTTATCTAGTCCGGGTCACAGGACCCTTCAGAATCATCTCCCTAACCCTAACATAACACTTCTAACATAATCACCATAGTTCACATAATCATCAAAATCAAACATAAAAAAACACAAGCTCCAAGGAGATGAGCAAACCAAGTTTACCCACCTTCTTGGGGCCGCAAAGAAGGCTGGAGAGGGTGGAAGGGATATGGGATCCTTGGGTGAATCGCCTCCTGAGCCGGTTTCCTGATTCCAGCAGTGTTCCAGCAAAGTTTCCGAACGGAACGATTTTTGGGCAGAGTTTCCACACTCTTGAAATTTTTGGCAAAAATTTCTGAATGGGAGGGGCTTTTTATAGCCAAGGATCTGCCCCAAAATTTACCCTTTTGCCCCTTGCCAAAATTACCAAAATGCCATTTTCTATTTTCTTTAATAATTAATTAATTCAAAAGATAATTTAAAGGTCAAATCAATGAATAGTAATTGAATTTTTAATTATTTTCCCTTGGAATCTGATTCAATCACGTGGTCAATGCAGGTGTGGGGCCTACTCAGTCCCGTTTCGCTCGTTTTTGATCGTTTGCAGTCCCGGTGCGTCGCGCACGGTCGTCCGAAAAATATTCTGCTTATACCGTCGCGATCCTCTAATTCCCCTCTACCTAAAGGTATAATTACTTCAAGGCACTTGTGAATTTTTCTCCAGAGGAGTATTTTTCACATACATGTGTCCGAATGGGACCGTTCCGCTGGCGTTTCCGCGATCGCCAAAGCTTCCTAGTAATAATTTGGGGTTGCTCGAGGGGTGTTACCATCTTTTGCAGCATAAGATATGGTTTCCCAAGATTGGGGCCCACTACTCAGTTCCACTGGCTAAACGGGGCCGAACGGGGCTGTTCTAGTGTCTGCAGAATCGTCTGAAAGTGAACGGAACTCCGTTTTTCCGACGGTTTGATTTTTTCACTACATTGTAAGGGTCATGAGGGACTCTTTGAGTGTCATCAAAGTTTCAAGAAACTAGACGGATGAATTTCTATTAATCTCTACATGTTAACTTATGCAGGATGCCCTACGAACAGTTAATTGGGGAAATTTTCACTAGGGAAGGAGCGGGATGTTACATTCCACCCCCTTAAAAAAATTTCATCCTCAAAATTTTGTACCTGGAAATAATTCTGGCTAGCCGCTTTCATGTCTTCTTCTAGTTCCCAAGTCTGTTCCTCAACCTTTCCATTCTCCCAGATAACTCGTACCATTGGAATCTCCTTGTTCCGAGTCTTCCGGGTCTTGCGGTCGATAATCTTCTGCGGCATCAACGGCAAGGCGAGATCTTCTCTCAATATGATCTTCTCAGGCTCGAGCACATGATCCGGAGAAGCATAGTACTTCCTCAACTGAGACACATGAAAGACAACATGAACGTTTGCCAGGTTCGGTGGTAGAGCTATCCGATATGCCACTGGTCCGATGCGCTCCAATATCTGGAAGGGTCCAATGAATCGGGGACTTAGCTTCTTGACCTTCATGGCCCTCCCAATACCTGTAGTAGGAGTAACCTTCAAGAACACATGTCTCCTTCTTGAAACTCTAGGGGTTTTCTTCAGACGTCGGCGTAGATCTTCAGACGACTCTGACCTGTGATAATCCGCTGTTTGATCCGTTATATGCACTCCTCAGCATCTTGGGTCTCCTCGGGTCCCAAGTATCTGTACTCACGACCATCGTTCCAACAGAAGGGTGACAGACATTTCCAGTGCCTCGAAAGGGGCCATGCCAATACTCGCATGGTGACTGTTGTTATAAGAGAACTCTATGAACGGTAACAGTTCATCCCAATACCGGGGTGAATCTAGTGCGCATGCCCTCAGCATGTCCTCGAGGGTTTGAATCGTCCTCTCAATCTGTCCATCAGTTTACGGATGAGCTTAACACCAACTGAGTCCCATATGCCTTATGAAAAGCTGTCCAAAATCGGGACGTAAATCGAGGATCCCTGTCTGATATGATGGACGAAGGTACGCTGTGTAATTTCACCACTTCCCTTATGTACAGTTGACCAACTTTTCCTGTGGATAGGTCATCTTCACCGGAACGAAATGGGCAGACTTGGTGAGTCGGTCAACAATCACCCAAATGGAATCTACATCTCTCGTCGTACACGGCAATCTCGATACAAAATACATGGATATGCCATCCCACTTCCATTCAGGTATCTCCAGAGGAGTCAACAACCCTAGAGGTTTCCGGTGTTCCAGTTTCGCCTTTTGACACACCAGACACTTTTGCACCCATTCTTCCACGCCTCGCTTCAAGCCTGGCCACCAAAACATCTGCTTCAGATCATGATACCTAGGTGCATAGTAAACTTGCTCTTGTGACCCTCATTCAAAATATCCCTTCGCAGATTACCCTCGTCGGGTACACAAACTCGGTTGCTAAAGCGTATGATGCCATCACTTCCCACTACTACTTCCTTGACAAACTTCAGCCAAAGGTCTTCTTGACAATGCTTCTGAGCTTCGATTATCCTCTGCCTGAAACTGCTAGTAATCTGCAGCGGACCTAGCTTAATGCTGTTGTCCTGCCGAATGACTCCCAAATTCAGGTCGCGAAACTCTTCCAGCAGCTTAGACTCTTCTACCATCATCTGAGCCATGTGCAGCGCCTTTCTGCTCAATGCATCTGCTACCACATTCGCCTTTCTGGGATGGTAGTTCAGACCAAAGTCATAGTCTTTCAGAAACTCCATCCACCTCCTTTGCCTCATATTCAACTCCTTTTGGTCGAAGAGATACTGCAGGCTCTTGTGGTCGGAGAATACCTCCAAACGGACACCATAGAGGTAATGTCTCCAAATCTTCAGCACAAATACCACAGCTGCTAACTCCAAGTCATGGGTCAGATAATTCTCCTCGTGCGGTCTCAACTGTCTGGACGCATAAGCCACCACTTGGCGGTTTTGCATAAGCACGTATCCCAGTCCCATCCTTGAGGCATCATAGTACACCTCACTTGGTGTGTATGGGTCTGGCAAGATCAGTACAGGAGCGGTGGTCAACTTCTCCTTGAGCTTACAAAAGCTCTCCTCGCATTCTGGGGACCACTCGAACTTAACTTCCTTGCGGGTGAGCTTAGTAAGGGGTAGCGCCATCTGAGAAAACCCCTTGATGAACCTGCGATAGTAGCCCGCAAATCCCAAAAAGCCTCTGATCTCTGTGACTGTGGTAGGTCGCTCCCATTTTATTACAGCTGCAACCTTGCTTGGATCCACCGAGATTCCCTGCTCGGTCACCACGTATCCCAAGAACTTCACCTCCTTGGTCTAGAACTCGCACTTAGAGAGTTTAGCATACAACCGCTTCTCCCTCAAGACGTCTAGGACCAACCTGAGATGTTTGGCGTGATACTCCTCAGTCTTCGAGTATATCAAAATATCATCTATGAAGACTATCACGCATTCGTCCAAGTACAGTCTGAAAATCCGGTTCATGTAGTCCATGAAAATCGCAGGGGCATTAGTCAACCCGAACGACATCACGGTGAACTCGTAGTGGTCATAGCGAGTCCTAAAAGCCGTCTTGGGAATATCTTCATCTGAGACCCATATCTGATGGTAGCCTAAGCGTAAATCAATCATTGAGAACACCTTAGCTCCTCTCAGCTGATCCATCAAATCATCTATCCTCGGTAACGGGTACTTGTTCTTGATCGTGACCTTGTTCAGTTGCCGGTAATCAATGCATAGCCTCATTGAGCCATTTTTCTTCTTCACGAACACTGAAGCTCCCCATGGTGATGCACTTGGTCGAATAAACCGCTTGTCCAATAGTTCCTCCAGCTGCTTTTTCGACTCCTGTAGCTCTACCGTGGACATTCGGTATGGCGCCATCGAGATTGGTCCAGCTCCCGGAACCAAGCTAATAGAGAATTCCACTTCTCTCCTCGGGGGAAACTCTAGAATATCATCTGGGAATACATCCGGGTACTCACTCACTGATAAGTGCCTAATTTACGCAATTTCCAACCATTAAAATGGCACTTATTCGCTTATGTTTTAAAGAATTATCTAACCTAAATCCCCATTTTTTGTAGGTTTATAATATATTTTGAAAGATGGATGCAAGAATAATTAAATGAAGAATAATCCCATAAAAGAATGGAGAAAAGGGCAAAATAGGAAAAAGAGCTTAAAAGAGGAAATCAGGCGTGAGGACCGCTCAGCGGTGACCAAGCCTCGCTCAGCGCACAACAGGACAAACAGACGCTGAACGGTGTACCTTGGCCGCTCAGTGATGCTGCCACCAGAGCCATTTACAGCCGCTGCATTAATTGCGCCAGCTGGAGCCAGCCTGTCATGGCGGCGCCGCCCCTGCAAAAGCTGCTAGTGCATTTATTACGACAGCCTGTCACCGCGTGAAATGATTACACCGCTCAACGATATTGCTCTTCCGCTCAACGATAACGACTAAACCGCTCAGCGGTGGTACCCAAACCGCTGAGCGATGGCCATCAGATTTTTGCCTATAAATAGAGGAGGTCGTGCCATTCATGAAACCATCTTCCATACATCCCTCCCCCTTCAAGAATCCATTCTTCTTCCATTTCTTTTACACTTTAAAGCCTAGTTTAGTTTAGCAACAAAGAGGAGGCCGGTGAAGGAGCCAATAGATCGAGGAAGCTCGGCGAACCACTGTCATGATAGCGTGATAACGTGTCATGGTATGCGTCCAAACCTTGCCTCTGAGATTCTCTTGTAAGATGGATTTCTAATCCTCTTGTTGTTGGGATTTTGATGAATATTGTAGTATGATTGTATCCATGTACTTTGCATATGAATTTATCAGTTTCTTATGATTCGCTTGAATGATTTTATACTTAATGCTAGCTTTTGTTTAGTGTTTTGATTCTTGATTTGGGACGTACTTGTATGAACGAAAGTTATACTAATTAAGTTGTAACCAATTTAAGATCAATATTGCTATGCTAAGCTAGATTCTAAGCTCGAACGTTGTGAACGGAAGTTACAATCATTAGAGCTGGATCTAAATCAATTCATCTAATTCTTGTTGCCGTAACTGGAATAAGGATTAGCCGTTTTAACATCTGAAATAACGCTAGCATACTTTGTTAAGCTTGTGTGCGAAGTGACAGTTTAACAAAGGAAACCTGTGATCTTTTCATGCGCGAAAGCGATGAACAAGTTAAGAACTGGTGGCGGGCAATCAATGAAATGATAATCCTGTGTAATAAGTGAATGGATGCATGAAACTATGATATGATTCAATTCCCAACAAGCTTCCGGATCTACCTCTGATTTGTTGCCTATTAATTTTTATGTTGTTTATTTACTTATTTAAACTATCAACAAATTTACCAACCTTCACTTCATTGTTTAATTAACTAAACTCAAGAAAGGTATTTTTGTAACTCCCTGTGGATTCGACTATACCCGACTATACTGCAATTGGATCCCTTGTGGATTTGAAAGTCGTAAAGAAGGATATATTATTTTTAAAGGACTGAGAGTTCAAATTTAGCTTTCAACAAATTTGGCAAAAATTGCCGGAAAATGGAAATGTGTCAAATTGGAAAGTGCAAATAGGCTTCTGACAAAAGCCTTGAACAAGCACGTAAATTTGGCTTTCATCACTCACCACCGGAATATGCACCACATCCTGCTTTGCCTCCACCTCTGACGAAGCCAGGAAGATGAAGCCCTGGTTCTCCAATGGACAGCAGTACAAAACTAATGATTCTTCCTTAGAGGGTGGCGTGGCTGGAACCACTGAAGCAAAGGTTACCGGTTTCTTAGCGCAATCCAAGATCACCTGGTTGTCGCGCAACCAATCCATTCCTAGAATGACATCTAAGCCCACTAAGGGTAAGCAGATAAGATCAGCCATGAACATTCGACCTTGTAGTTGAAGTGGACACTGGAGACATACTTGACAAGTCTCAACGGGGGGAGGGGTAGGGGTAGATACCCTTAACGTATATGGCAATGCTACCGGCGTTAGGTTTAGTCGCCTAACACTATCATAGGAAATAAAGGAGTGCGAGGCTACCGAATCATACAATACAGTCAAAGTAGTACCCAACATAATGCACTTACCCACAATCAACTCTTCTACATCCTCAGCCTCCTCGCCAGACATCGTGAAGACCTGTCCCTGTTGCTAAACTGGCGGTGGAATTCTTGGCCAGTATCTGGCGATGTGACCCTCCTATCCACATCTAAAACATACGTTTTTCCCCGCATAACATTCTCCCAAGTGGGGTCTTCTGCATTTCGGGCACGGCGGCCTGAACTCCTGACCTAGTTGAACTCCTCAGGGGGCTTGCTTGAAGCTCCTTGGAACACCACTCAGTTGCGGTGGCCTGACTGCTGGCTGCTGAGGCCTGACCATCTATTGCGGGGGTCTGACCATTCTTGGTCCCCTCGGACCCTGGGGTCTCACTGTCCACTGTTGCGGTCGCTGAAGAAACTGTCCTCTACCTCTGCCAGAGAACAGAGCCTGAAAGGGTCCTTTCTGTCGCTGCGCCTGGGAAGAACTCCCTTGTTCCTCCATCTTCCTCTTGTTCCTGGCGGTCCTCGCTCGGGCCAAATTCCTGGCCGACTCCTCTAGCGTCATACACTTACTAACCAGAAGGGCATAATCCTGAATGTCCCAATGGTTAATGGCCATTTGTAACTCTTCCTTCAGTCCCCTCTGAAACTTTCCACATTTCCACGCTTCATTGGGGAGCAACTGATATGTAGAGGAGTAGCGGCACAACCTCTCAAAGGTGGACGTGTACTCAACCACTGTCATGTCCCCCTGTTGCAGCTCTATAAACTCAGCTTCTTTCTGGTCCCTAAGCCCCTTAGGGAAATACTTGTTCAAGAGTGCAGTGGTAAATCGTTCCCATGTGACAGGACCTCCCTACTGTTCTAAAAGAGGTCTGGTGGAGTTCCACCAGGTTCTAGCCGCACCTCGCAGCTTCCTTGTAGTGAATCAGGCTTTTTGCACCTCTGTACAGGGGATGTCTTCAAAAACCTGCTCCGTTTCTGATATCCAGTTATGAAGGAGTTCTGGGTCCATCAACCCTTCAAAAGTTGGGGTGTTTGATCTTCCAAACTCAGCAAACTTTTTCGCCTCTGCCTCTTCGGCTGTTGGGGCCGAATTCCGATGCATGGCAGCTGCTGCCATCTGATTCGTTGCCTGTGCTTGGGCTTGGGTGGCTTGGGCCTGGGCCTGAGTGGCTTGGGCCATTTCACGAAGGATGTCAGCAAATTCTGTCGGCTTCATCGTCCGCTGTGTATAGTCTCTACGAGGCAGCATGCCTAATCTGTCGTACCTGCACAATTCCGAGTTGATCAGTCTCAAGAAAGGCTGGTACGCATGAACTTAGCACATACCACTTAGTAAAGACCTACACCGTTAGTCATGCCCGGAAGCATAGTGCAGCTCAGTCCATAAACTCACGTAGGACTAAACTGCTTTGATACCAACTGTATACCCTCGAGTAGTACACAATGCTCACTAGGTTGTTGCTCGTTTGGTGGGATTACTCAAAGTCCTTTATTATCTTTCAAAAATACCAGGTTAAGGAAACTATGGACCATTTTAAAACTTTTCTGCTTGTTACTTTATTTGCAAAGTATGAGCCGCGTGTGAATCAAAGCATATAATACAAACGATAGAGCTTAAACTTAAGAGTGATAGTCATTACTAGCATACATAATTACATAAAGAAGTATCTGGTCCATCACCAATTACAACCAACAGAATATCATAATAGTTTACATATACAAGTCAAATACATCAAAATACATATCACAATATATATCAAAAAGCATGGTCTTCCGCTAATCTGCCCTCAGGCCATCACTGCTCTGCTGGTAACTCCTCATTTGGCTCCTCGTAGCCCTCATAGTCTTCACCTGCTCCTGGAAGCATAAGCGATTGGGGGTGAGAATAGTCGTCCTCAGTGGTTAACCTTGGTGTAGGGGTACTTCTTTACTCTCTTATGAACCAGGCCGCTCAGGTGTTTCTAAGTGAACATACATACTAACATCCTACTGATTATTATCTGGCCTAAAGTTCTGAACGACTTTATCTACTTTACTATGTAACTAGGGGATCTACTCTTTCTTAGCTATGTTCTCGTGCTCATTATCTTTATTTCGCGTACATACATAGGCCGTCTCGAGCGTTCTCTTGATGACTACATAGACTTACATACATTATCATATACTTATGCATCATAAACTCATTCATCATATACTCATGTAACTCATTCATCATATACTCATGCTTAGGGAACATGGGGATCTCTTACGCATACTGGCTTACCCGGGTTAGCATCCTTCTTCGTACATTAGTCCCGCGCCCACGTAGCTATGGCCTAAAGCTACAACCACTTCTGTTCCCAACTTGATGACGACCCGGCTGCGCTCACACCAGAGTGGTTGCTATCCACCGACGGGGTCTGTGACCATCGTCGCCAATCAAGTGGGCTACCCTTCCTACAAGTAGGGAGGTGGGGGTCCGTACCCTTTTGACGTAACCAAGCGGGGACTCATATCTCATCATCATATCTCATCATGTCTCATCATATTTCATCATATCTCATCATCATGCCATTAACCTCATTAACCGGTCCACCCTTTTGGGATTGGTGAGGTAGCATCATTGACCAATCCACCCTTTTGGGACTGGTGAGGGGCGTGTCCATAGACGTGCCAAGAGAAAGGAATCCTATCATATAACTAGATACTCATTCCCTAGTGTTCAATTATAATCTTTACATATTAGGTGATTAACTTCTAGTTCTCTAGGGTCGTCCTAACACTTACATGACAACCCTGTCCTCATGATGCATGACATTATACTCAGTCTACTCATACCTCATCTACATGCAATGTTCCACATACATCATCATAAACATACCTCATGAAATGTTCTACATACATCATCCTAAGCATACCTCATGACATGTTCATTATACATCCTATCTATTACATACATCTATCACGTACATCAATTAAATCTTTGCTTGTTGGACTATGCGCCGAAGACAGTTTCCACGATCTCCCGGCCTCACAGGCCGCTTAGCGTGACTTTGGGTCCGCTCAGCGGTCCCTGAGACTCGTTCCTCCACTTTTTCAAAATCATTTTCGAAGGGATCTCAGGCTGCTCAGCAGTTATCTGGACCGCTCAGCGGTCTGAGACCAGGTTCTAGAAACATTTGCCATCCTTATCTCTAAGTTCCCCCTGAGTCGCTCAGCGAAGTGTAGGTCCGCTCAGCGGTTCATGAAGACCGCTCAGCGGTTCATGAGATCGCTCAGCGACTCATGAGGCCGCTCAGCGATACCTGGGCGAACAACATCATACTTCCTTGGTTTTTCTTGGTTTCTTGTCATCCTTTCTCATGGATACTTCTTGGGTTTTTTACACATATTCCAACACTCATATTCCTCTCTAGTCCGGGTCACAGGACCCTTCAGAATCATCTCCCTAACCCTGACATAACACTTCTAACATAATCACCATAGTTCACATAATCATCAAAATCAAACATAAACAAAACACAAGCTCCAAGGAGATGAGAAAACCAAGTTTACCCACCTTCTTGGGGCTGCAAAGAAGGCTGGAGAGGGTGGAAGGGATGTGGGATCCTTGGGTGAATCGCCTCCTGAACCGGTTTCCTGATTCCAGCAGTGTTCCAGCAAAGTTTCCGAACCGAACGATTTTTTGGCAGAGTTTCCACATTCTTGAAATTTTTGGCAAAAATTTCCGAATGGGAGGGGCTATTTATAGCCAAGGATCTACCCCCCAAATTTACCCTTTTGCCCCTTGCCAAAATTACCAAAATGCCATTTTCAATTTTCTTTAATAATTAATTAATTCAAAAGATAATTCAAAGGTCAAATCAATGAATAGTAATTGAATTTTTAATTATTTTCCCTTGGAATCTGATTCAATCACGTGGTCAATGCAGGTGTGGGGCCCACTCAGTCCCGTTTCGCTCGTTTTTGATCGTTCGCAGTCTCGGTGCGTCGCGCACGGTCGTCCGAAAAATATTCTGCTTATACCGTCGCGATCCTCTAATTCCCCTCTACCTAAAGGTATAATTACTTCATGGCACTTGTGAATTTTTCTCCGGAGGAGTATTTTTCACAGATACCTTTGGCCCGTTATCTCTCGTCGGTGTCCGAACGGGACCGTTCCGCTGGCGTTTCCGTGATCGCCAAAGCTTCCTGGTAATAATTTGGGGTTGCTCTATGGGTGTTACCATCTTTTCCCCCATAAGATATGTTTTCCCAAGATTGGGGCCCACTACTCAGTTCCACTGGCTAAAAGGGGCCGAATGGGGCTGTTCTAGTGTCTGCGGAATCGTCCGAAAATGAACGAAACTCCATTTCTCCATTTTTCCGACGGTTTGATTTTTCCACTACATTCTAAGGGTCATGAGGGACTCTTTGAGTGTCATCAAAGTTTCAAGAAACTAGACGGATAAATTTCTATTGATCCCTACATGTTAACCTATGCAGGATGCCCTATAAACAATTAATCGGGGAAATTTTCACTAGGGAAGGAGCGGGATGTTACAGCCGCTACCATCTGAGTGGTGGCTTGAGCTGGGCTTGGGTGGCTCGAGCCATTTCCCTGAGGATGCCTGCGAGATCCGCAGGTTTAGCGTTGTGCCGTGTCCTATCCCTACGAGGTGGCATGGCTAATCTGTAGTACCTGAACAAAGCCCGAGCTGATCAGTCTCAAGACAGGCCAGTACACATAAACTTAGCACATATCACTCAGTAGAGACATACACCGTGATCATGCCTGAAAGCATAGTGCAACTCAGTCCTCAGGCTCCGTTAGACCAAGCTGCTCTGATACCAACTGTAACACCCCTAATTTTAGCCTACGCTATACGAGTAACACTGATTTTAGGGTTGTTAGCTGCATTGGTTGGGTTACTTTTAGCCCCTACTTTTAGCTTGGCAAATATTTCTCATTCGAAAATATGGACCGTTTTAAAAACTTTTTCCCTTTCTTACAAAAACTAGGAGCCATGCGTGTTCGAGAAAGCTTATAGAGATACAAGCGATAGAGTCCCAATGGGCTTAAGCGATAAATAATTTTGGAGTACTAGTACTGGAGATCTTATGAGAGAATTATATGAATATACAATTATTTTGTCCACCACACAAGTACACATTTAGGCAATAATACATGATTACACCATCAAGTATACAAGTCATAATACATTTAATTTGCAGATGGTTTAAGGGAACCTCTAGTCCCTTGAGCTAATCCAAAATATAAAGCATAAGTTATTGTCCGTTGCTTCCTTGGAATCCTTTGACGTCCAGGACTCTGCACGTCTTCCGATGCCTGCTCCGTTTCGGCGTACACGTCATGTCAGCCTGGAACCATAAAGGAGTGAGGGTGAGAACATTTCATCCTCAGTGGGTAACCTTGGGGATCATTCTTTATTTTATAATCAATTTTGATTTCGCCGCTCAGGGGTCTCTAGGTGTCATACCACACTAAAATCCCTACTTGTTATTATTAATCCTGCTAGTCGTGAGCAGCTTTACTAGTTTACTACGTGATTGGGGAATCTAGTCTCTTCACTTACTTATCATAGAAAAACTTTCTATGCTTACTACTTTCTAGTCGTTACTTTAAGTCATATTGCTCTTACATTTCTTATTCTCATATCGGGGTACTTCCTGGACCTTCTTACTTATCCATTCCTTTTCACATATTCTTTTCCCTTTTCTTTTCATATTCTTTCCATATTCTTTTCATATTCCCTTTATAGTCCTATCGTATTCCTTTCATATTCTTTTCATATTATTTTCCATGTAAGCCACCTACCTACAGGAAACACTGTCGATCCCCCTTTCTTGCAAGCCACCTACCAGCAGGAAAGTGAACCCCCTGCTAGCCACCTATCGACAGGAAACATTGATCTGTCCCGTTCCCTGCAAGCCACCTACCGACAGGGAAGTGAACACTCCTGCCAACCACCTATTGACAGGAAACATTTATCTTTCCTTCTCCGTAGGCTCCTACCTACGGAAACCTTATACCTTTCCCTACCGGCCTTGGGCTTGGTAGGAGGGTAACCATATCTTATCATATCTTTGTAATGCTACCTCATCGCACTCTCAAGCTTTTCATTGTGATATCCTTCTTAACTTTCTTGTTCGCGGGTACTAGCCCCTAAGCGTTTACTCGTACTTGCATAACTTGATTGCTCAGACTTAGACCCTCAGGACTTAATCACTCTATCTTCTCATGCTTACCTGTTCTTGGTTATCATCTAACTTATCTCCTCGGGACTCCCCTCGGACCTATTCTTCCCTTGGCATTCTCAACTACCCTGTCAAAGCTTGTACTATAACCTAAGGCTTCAGGTCGCTCAGCGAACCACCATGGCCGCTCAGCGGGTATGTGACTTACTGGTGCTGAACTTATCCACCCAGGCCGCTCAGCTGTTGCACAACATCAGGCCGCTCATCGATTTTCCTGTCTGCTCAGTGGGTGTGTGAAAGCCAGGGCCGATCAACGAGCCTCTTTGGCTGCTCAGCGCCGTGGACGTGAACCTGAATCATAACTTGGCTATTTTCCTTTCTCTCACTCTTGTCCTTAGCCAACTTTTTTGTACATCTCCTAGTCCTTCCATGCTCAGTTTTTAATCCACTACCACTAGGTATCTATCATCTAAAACATCACAAGGAACATACATACGACATATTTCAACATATCCAGACATAGAATCTCATCAGCAACCCTAAGACCACCAAGAGGTGATTTGAACTATTTCCATTCACAATCCACATAATCCTAACATAAACTATCACAAACATGCCACATTGACAGTGGTAGGTTAGTTTACCCACCTTTGGTGAAGTCCTCCAGCTTAGGAGCGAGAGCTTTGAGTAGAAGTCCCGGCAAGCCTCGGTGTCCTTCACACCTTTGGTCACTTTTGCTTGAGAGGAAGCTTGAGAGAACCCAAGCTGTGAGTGCAGATTTGGGGAAGGAAATACAAGAGAAAGTGATGAGGATATGGTGGGAAAGTCGTAGGGGAGCTGGATACTGAAGCTTGGTTTTTCTGCTGCGCGTCCGCAGAGCACACGGGCAGAGTTTCGGCACTTCTGAGAGGGCTATATGTGAAGAACATGGGCTGAATGGCAAGGCTATATATAGCCACGAAATTTGACCCCTCTTTCCCATTTTGCGCTTGCCCAAAACTAACGTTTTGCCATTTCTAATTTAATTTATTAATTAATTAACTATTTTGGATAATTATAAGGTCACATCAATGAATAGTAACCCTTATTTTTATTATTTTTCCTAAAAATTCTGGTGCAATCGCGTGGTGATCTCAAATGTGGGGCCATCCCGGTCCCATTTCGCTTGTGTTTGGTTGTTCGCAGTCCCTGTGCGTCGCGCACGGTCGTCTGAAAAATATTCTGAGCATACCGCCGCGATCCCCTAATTTTCCTTAACATGGAATTGAGGTCAACTCAAGGCATTTGTGAATTTTTCTCCGGAGGAGTATTCTTCACAGATACGTTAGATACAGCATTGAGCCCTGGTGACTGTAGACCACCATTTCGCTTGCAGTTTCACTATCGCTTGCGGTTTCCTTGGTATAGGTTAGGTTTCCAGAGACTTGAGACTCTCTGTTCAGTTCTACTGGCTAAACGGGGCTAAACGGGGCTGTTTTAGTGTTTGTGAAATCATCCGAAACTAAGCGGAACTCCTTTTTTCTAATAGTCTGGACTTACTATCAAATCCTAAGGGCCATAAGGAATTATTTAAGTGTCATCAGAATTTTGAGAAACTAAATAGAAAAACTCCTACAGACACTTCTATCCTAAGGGTTCAGGTTTCTACACTGTTAACCTATATAAGAGCTTATATGGGTATTTCTCCTGTGAAATCCTTACTAAGGAAAAGTGGGATGTTATAGGCAGCGCTTCCGCGAAGTGCACGAACGGGACTAGAAATGTGAGAAACTGAGGGAAAAGTGAAAGTAAATTGCTTCTGGCTTGGGGGCCTATTTATAACCGTGGCCCCCATAATGCCTTTAATTAATTAATTAATTATTTATTTATTATTATTATATTATTATTTTATTATAAGTATCTTAGCCTTTAGGAAAATATCAGGGCCCCTTGTCCGGTTTTCGATCACGTTTGATCGCGTTTGGTACCTGATAGGTGGAGTTTGTACCCTTTTTTATTATTCTGTAATTGAACATTGTATACTAAAAATATGTAATTTTAATGCTTAATTAATATGTTTTGCACATTATCCTCTTTTGTGAAAAATTGAGAAAAATGCAATTTTAAGCACCACTTTATCTTAGAAATTAATGTGTAGATTTCTTTTGTTCTTTTTTAGTTTTCTATTTTAATTGTAGAAAATAAATTGTCAAGAGGATCATTGAAGATTTGAAAGAGATTTGATAAAATATAAATTTTGAAGAAGAGATTTGAAGAGAAGATTGAGACCAATAAATGTAAGATTAAATTCAAATTCAAAAAGATTTGGTCAAAGATTTGCTGAGGATTTTTTAACTCTGAATTTACCACGGATTTTGCGCCAGGATGGAGATTGAATCTCAATTTGACCTCAATTACAAGTTGTAGATCTATCTCTTAGCTTTAATTGGAGATTTGAATCACCTCAATCCGATATCTGTAGCCGAAGTTATCGCAATTTTACTAACTGTTGTGCTGAAAGTGCAGGATTTACACCCACTTTGTGCCAATCCTCTACAAATATACATCCTCTTTCAACAACTTGGAAACAACTTCATTCTCAACCTCCACTTTTATTTTCTGCACTTTTTCTTTTATTTTATGCACTTTAGGTTTATGTTAGTAGTGCTTAGATATTAGTTCTTCAAGGATTGTTGGAGCGCTCGCATTGACAATGCGAGCTCCCAACTATTTGCGAATTTCTTTCGTTCTTCTATTCAGGTTTTGTTATTTCAATTCTTCATTATTTTCTACTCTCTTATTATTTTTATTTATTATGAGCCTTTATCCTCCATCCATGGAGGAGTAGTTTCTTAATATCTTGCATGCGGTAACTCGAGATTAGGATTAATTCAAGGTCTTGTGCTTAATGTTTATTCATGATTTGTTCCACCCCTAATTAGTAACATACCGATCGCATATTGTTGGTTAGGGTTAATTCTAGATTGATAGATCATGACGATTGTAGGATTTATTGATTTAGGATTTGGGAACTTTTTGGGGAACTAATTAGATTTAATTAGGTTGTGCAATTGGAACATAATTGATATGGGTTTTAAATGCTAAGATCTTAGTTTTAATTCTTGTATTAATAAATGTTAGGGGATTGACGATTGTAGTCTCTTAAGTGAATTGCGTATTAGTTAGAGATTTCAACTAATAAACAACATCCCCTATTATGAATAATTAATTAGGAACCAATGGCAATTAATCATTGATCTAGAAAAGCCATATGTGTAACATCCCAATTTTTTTTCCTTACGAAGATTTCGCATAATAAATAAATAGGAATAAATTAATAAGATTGGAAAATTTAATCATTAACTTTAATCTTTAAAATGTTAGCTAAAAATAGTAATTGGGCGATTTTGCAGAATCTTGTGAGGTCCGAATCGATTTCCGGTTACTATTAAGATTTAATTACGACTCAAAGGAGTTCGTAAAATACACTAATATGAAAATAAATTTAAGAATGCCCAAATAAAATTAAATAAGTAATAAGAAAAAATTAGTGGGTCATAACGGTATGTCCGAAATATTTTTCGGACAGCCGTACGTGAAGTACCAGGACTACGAATGACAAAACGTGATCAAAATAGATTAAGGTGGAGCACGTGGCTCTCACCCATGGCACCCACCGCCACAGAAAGAAGCAAAACATATATATAATGATATATATGTACGTATGGTAACAGCAGGTAATATATATATATATATATTAATATAATAATAATAATATAAAATATATATAATATAATAATAAGAATTATATAATACTATGTACATATATATTAAGGTGGTGGGGGACTGCTATAAATAAGACCCCCCTATGCCATTTCCATATTCGTTTCTTTTCTTTATTCTCCTCCCCCTGTTCGGCTTTCTTTCCTTAGTTTGTGCCGTTCGCGCATTGCTATTACGCTGTCGGACGCTGAAAAAATAGCCGAGACCACCCTACCGCGATTAGGGATTTTTCTGCATCACTTCTACTGTTTCTAAACTGGATTTTGAGGTGGGTAAACTGACATAATCACTGTCTATGTGATTTTAAGATGAGTGATGATATTTGTGATATGTTTTATGTTAGATTATATTAGGTTTTCAGGGCTTGATGATTGTATGATGTTTTGTGCTAGAATAGGCTAGGTTTTACTTTCTAAGGGATGCTCTTGAATATTACAATTGGTTATACTTGTATCTGGAATTTTCTGCAGATCTGGAAATTGTTTGAATAATTGTTAGAAGTAGGATTGGTTTATTTATGAGGATATAAGCATGGAAGTTTGTGATATGTATGTGTTAAAAAAAGATGGGAAAAATTAGGAGGAACCCTCTTGAAATGATGATTGTCTTATATGAGGAATAGTAGATGCTTATGAGTATGTGGTGTTACATGTTAGGAAGTAAGATGATAATCTTTCAATAGCTATGATGAAAACAATGATATGAATTATAATTGTTGCTTTAAGATAATAAATGGATATAACTGCCTTATGATGATGAACTGTGATTTTTATATATGAACCGTGCTTATGATGATGATGGAAAAAACCCCCTCTAGAAGGGCCGAGGGCTCGACTTTTGGTGAAGGTCTTAGTTCCGGTCGAGTCGTAGGTCTGACCCCCACGCCATCCGTTTGATGGTCACCTCGGTCGTGGTTGGTGAGAATTACGGGGTCAATACACTACAGGTGAGACCCTTCAGGTTTAGCGCGACTTGGCCGCCATGATGCAGGCTGTAATGTGTGGTTGTAGCGTGTGGCCGCGGCTACAAGGAACGAGGGCGGAACCACTACTAAGGCTTCCCTTAGACCGCGGGAGTAAAATGAATTTCAAATGAATTTCCAAAGATAAAAATGATGTATTAGTGTAGTTATGTGACTTGTATGATGAGGATTTTGATGTAGTAGTATAGCTATGTGAATCGTACGATGATGCTTGAGTTAGGAATTAGACTAGCAGACAGATGACGTAGATAATGAAGAGTAGGTTTCCCAAACACTTAGTAAGGTAGATAAAGCTGCTCAGGCCTAGTATGAACACTCATAACTAGTAAGGCTTTAGTATAACTGTAACACCTAGAGACCCTGAGCGGCGGGATCATAATTGAGCGTAAAATGAGATATGATGACTGAGGTTTCCCACTTAGGACGCACTGTTCTCATTCCCCACTCCTTTATAATTCCAGAGGCAGGACCTGATATGGAGCAAGGACAGGAGCAATATGAGCAGGAGCCATATCCAGAAGAGTGAGCTGAAGAGTAGGTGTTTAGTTAGTAGATTCTATGTGATAGAAATTTTGATGTACTAGATGTTTCTATGCAACAACTATCGTAGTACTTGTGTATCTGGTTGTGAGCTTGTGTTATGGACCCTTGGTGGACGTTATATTGGAATGTTTAGTACCTCTTATCAATGTTAGCTAAGCATGTTATTCTATTGCTCGCATTACATGTTCTACGAATTACAAGGCTCCTACTTTGTGCTATGAGATATGAAAGAAAAGTTAAAAATGGGTCCTTATTTTCTAAGTAACTGTATTTTTAAACGTTTAAATGGGACTAAGTATCCTCCCAACCAAAGCAGATAACAACTTAGCAAGCAAGTTTACGACATAAGCGTAGACTAGCTAGCTAGGGTGTTTCATTTGGTATTAGAGCAGTTTAGTCCTTTAGAGCCTGAGGGCTGAGCTGCACTATGCTTTCGAGCATGATGAAGGTGTATGACTCTGCTAAGTTGTATGTGCTAAGTTAGGTGTACCGGCCTTTCTTGAGCCTGATCAACTCCAGCTGTGTGCAGGTACAACAGTTAGCCATGCTGCCACGTAGAGACCCAGCACAAGGCGATCATGAGTCGGCGAATCTGTTTGATATCCTACGGGAGATGATGCGAACCAACGCACAGATAGCAGCTGCATTGGTGCAAAGGAATACTACCCCAACGGAGCCGTAATCAGATTCTAGGAAGTTTACTGAGTTCTTGAGGATGAATCCCCCAGTGTTTGACGGAATTATGGTCCCCGACCAAGTTCACCATTGGATGAGGAAGATTGAGCAGATTCTTAAGGATATCTCATGCACAGAGGATCAGAAGGTTTGGTTTCATCAAGAAGGTTAGAGGGCGCTACCAGGGAATGGTGGGATGTGACCCAACCTTTACTAGAACAAGAAAGAGTTCCAATCAAATGGAACCATTTTAGCACGGCTTTCTTGGATAAGTATTTCCTTCGCGAGCTCCGAAATCAGAAGGAAGCGGAATTTATGGATTTGAAACAGGGGAGCATGACAGTCGAGTATACAGCTGTGTTTGAAAGGTTGTGTCAATAATTCAGTACTTATCAACTAAACCCTAACGAGGGGTGGAAATGCGAAAAATACCATAGAGGGCTGCGTTCTGAAATTCAAATGTTTATTAACATGTTGGGTATTCAAGACTATGCCACCTTGGTTAATAAGTGCATGGCACAAGAAGCAGCAGCCAAATGTGTGGCGGACAAGAGGACCGAGAGAAATAAGAGAAAGGCAGATGAAGCTGGAAGTTCATGGTGGGAGCCCCGGAAGAAGATTCTGTTTCAAGCCCCGATGGCAAACAAGGGTAGAAGTCAGTACCCCCTACAACAATCAAAAGGAATGAGAAGAGCTCCAAGCCAGATGAGAATAGGACCTACAAGGGGTGGTCAGCAGATGGTGAGGCTGCAGGTTCCGGGGGGCTCTTAAACAGGTGATGCAGCCAAGGGAAGACAAATCGGCAGGATGTCCAAAATGCGGAAGGCCACATCATGGCGAATGCCTAGCTGGACAAAATGCCTGTTATCGATGTGGAAATGAAGGCCACTATGCTAGATCCTGCCCAGTTTTTCCACCTCCAGTACAATGCCAGGGCAGGGTATTTACCATGGCAGCAGATGAGGTGAAGGAAGAAGAAGGGCTACTACAGGGTAAGTGTTTTCTCAAGGGCAAGTTTTTGAATGTCTTGTATGATTCCGAAGCATCACACTCCTTTATATCTGAAGACATTGCGAAGGAGCTGTAGTTGCCCTTCACTGTGCTTCGTTATCTATTGAGTGTCTCCATACCCACTGCACCACCTGTGATGACGTGTCGCGCCTGCCTTAAGTGCCCGCTACAAGTGCAGGAAAGGTGGGTTGAGGCAGATTTGATTTGCCTTCGCCTAGTTGGGTTAGACGTAATCCTAGGGATGGATTGGCTACATGCGAATGCAGCTACTCTTGATTGTGCCAAAAAGGTGGTGACTTTCTCTTCATCTACTACAGATAGTACGTCCATCCCGAATACAGAACACATAACCCTATGTTGCTATCCATTGGGAAGCTAGGGATATGTTCTTCTAGCCTCTTCGGAAGTGACGACCAAGTTGAAACTTGAGGATATTCCTGTGGTCCAGGAGTATCCAGAAGTGCTCCTGGACGATATTCCCGAGTTTCCTCCCAAGCGAGAGGTAGAGTTCCCAATTGATCTTATACCTAGAGCGGGACCCATCTCCATAGCGCCTTATAGAATGTCTCCACTGGAGCTACAAGAATTGAAGAAACAGCTCGAGGAATTGACCAAGAAGCAATTCATCTGACCCAGTGCGTCACCATGGGGAGCACCAGTCTTTTTTATTAAGAAGAAGGATGGAACCATGAGAATGTGAGTCGATTATAGGTAACTCAACAAAGTTACCATCAAGAATAAGTACCCGCTGCCTAGGATCGATAACTTGCTGGACCAGCTGAAGGGAGCTAAAGTGTTCTCAAAGATTGACTTGCGATTGGGATACCATCAGATTGTGTCTGAGAGGAAGATATTCCCAAGACAGCATTCAGATCAAGATATGGACAATATGAGTTCACGGTAATGTCCTTCGGATTGACTAATGCCCCAGCAATTTTTATGGACTACAAGAACCAAATTTTCTGAGCATATCTGGACAAGTGTGTAATCGTCTTTATCGATGATATATTGGTGTACTCGAAGAGTGAAGAGGAGCACACCAAGTACTTGAGGATATTCGTGGAGATTCTAAAAGAAAAAAAGTTGTATGCTAAGTTGTCCAAGTGTGAATTTTGGAATAAGAAAGTGCAATTTCTGGGACATATGGTATCGGAACAAGGAGTAGAAGTAGATCCCAGCAAAGTTGAAGCAGTCAGGAACTGGGAGAGACCGACGTCAGTTACGGAAATTCGTAGTTTTCTGGGATTCGTTGGGTACTACCGAAGATTTATCAAGGGATTTTCCCAACTTGCTTTGCCACTCACTTGTTTGAAAAGGAAGGGAGTAAAGTTCGATTGGTCACCAGAGTGTGAAAGAAGTTTTTGCGAACTTAAAGAAAAACTCACCACTGCTCCAGTACTAGTATTACCAGACCCCCAAGCATCTTTCCAGGTGTATTGCCATGCATCAGGTGCAAGATTAGGATGCGTACTTATGCAAAATCGTCAAGCAGTGGCATACGTGTCTAGGCAGTTATGGCCGCACGAAGTAAACTATCCTACACATGATTTGGAATTAGCAGCTATAGTATTTGCTTTAAAGATTTGGAGGCATTAGCTCTATGGAGTCTGCTTCGAAGTGTTCTCAGACCATCGATGTCTGAAATACGTGTTCGATCAAAAGGAACTCAATATGAGGCAGCGAAGATGGATGGGATTTCTCAGCGATTATGACTTCAACCTCGACTATCACCCGAGAAAGGCTAACGTGGTAGCAGACGCATTAAGCCACAAATCATTGCATGCCGCACAGATGACAAGAGACTAAGCTAATTGAAGAGTTTCGTAATCTGAATGTGGATGTAATGCCTCAAATAAGTGGCATGTGACTATGCTACTTACAGATCACCAGTGACTTCCAACGAAGGATTAGAGAGGCTCAAGCAAACTTCCAAGAAGACACCTGGTGTAAGTTCAAGAAAGCGGTGGAATAAGGTAGATTTCCAGAAGTGACCACAGGGGATGATGGGATACTAAGGTTCAATCAGCGTTTATACGTACCCGATCAGGACAGTTTAAGGGAGGATATTTTACGGGAGGGACATAAAAGTCATTTTACTATACACCCAGGGACTACCAAGATGTACCACAATTTGAAAAAGATGTTCTGGTGGCCAGGATTAAAGAGGGGCGTAGAGGACTGGGTGCAAAAATGCCTAGTCTGTCAAAAAGTGAAGATAGAACACCAGAAACCTCCCGGGTTGTTAACTCTCCCAGAGATCCCTGTGTGGAAGTGGGAAAGAATCGCGAGGGATTTTGTTTTAGGATTACCACGTACTCCTAGGGGAGTTGATGCTATCTGGGTCGTGGTGGATAGATTGACCAAATCGGCTCATTTTATCCCAATAAGGATGAACTCCCATGAACAAGCTGGTACAGTTGTATATTAAAGAAGTGGTAAGACTGCATGGTGTACCATCCTCCATAATCTCAGACAGGGATCCTTGTTTTACCTCCCGATTTTGGACAGCGTTCCAAAAGGCTTATGGGTCTCAGCTACATCTGAGTTCCGCTAATCACCCGCGGACAGATGGTCAATCGGAACAAACAATCCAAACCCTATAAGATATGCTGAGAGCTTGTGTATTGAGTTCACCAGGTAATTGGGATGACTTGTTACCGTACGTAGAGTTTGCGTATAACAACAATTATCAGGCCAGCATAGGAATGACCCCTTTTGAAGCTCTCTACGGACGAAAGTGTCAATCTCCCCTCTGTTGGAATGATAGTCGACAATACAGGCGATTAGGCCCAAAAGAGCTCAGAGTTATAGAGGAAATAATGAGGATAATCTGCCAGAAGATCATTGCAGCCCAAAGCCGCCAAAAAAGCTATACAGACGTAAGAAGGAGGCCCCTCGAGTTTCAGGAAGGGGACCATGTTTTCCTGAAAGTTACACCTGCAACGGGCATTGGAAGGTCTCTGAGGGTGAAGAAGTTGAATCCTCGTTTTATAGGACCATTCCCAATTTTGGAGCGCATTGGACCCGTAGCATACCGCATAGCCCTTCCTCCCAATTTGGAAAATATCCATGATGTCTTCCATGTTTCACAACTACGAAAGTATTATGCATCTCCAAAGCATGTCCTAGAGCCAGAAGATCTTCATCTCCGAGAAGACCTCGCCTTACCATTACAATCATAGAGGATCATGGATTACAAGACTCGAAAAACACGGCACAAGGAAATTCCAATGCTACGAGTACTCTGGAGAAAGAAAGAGGTAGAAGAACAAACATGTAACTCTAGATAGCAACCTAAGAGGGGGTGAATTAGGTTTCTCTTGTTTTTCTCAGATTTTGATTCTTTGAAAGATGGTAAGAAGAATGAAACCCTAATCCCCAATTTATGAACAAGACCCAGCAATAAATCGAACAAATGTTAATGTTAAAGCAGCAGAAATTGTAAATTGCTGAATGTAAAAGTGTAGGGATAAGAAAGATCACACCGGAGAATTTATCCTGGTTCACTTTCAACCACCGAAGGCTACGTACAGTCCCCTGTTCTGATTCAGGGTTTTTTCCACTATGTAAACTTGTGTTGTGTACAACCTCACAACCGAGGCACTTACACCGACAACTACAAGAGAACACAACCGTTCCCCTGGTTACACAATGTCCTCACCGAACACTACGGTGATAATCAGAAACACACCGAACACCATGGTGTTTACAAAACCACATCGAACACTACGGTGCCACAATTGATTCACAATTGTTGAAGAAGTAATACAATGGCTTTACCAATCCTAAATTCAGGGTTGGAAGTTTTCCTGAATAGAAAGCACAAATGATATAACAGTTAAGGCTCAAAGGGCTTTCTTAAGATTTGGATTGAAACACCATTGAAATTTGATCAGAACTTTGTGAATATGAAAGTAATAATTGAGTTCTGGAGTGGTGTATGAGTTTGCACGAGTTTGGCACTTATATAGGCATAGGTGCCTCTTCATGAACCATTTCCATGGCTTCCAAATGCCAAACAACACATTGTTTCATGAAAAACACACCAGTTCGTGCATGTAATCGATTAGCCAATTGTGGTAATCGATTACACTCATAACCGTTACCAATTTTCAAAATTCAAGTGGTGGTAATCGATTACCATAAGTGTGTAATCAATTACACACATGAAAAACCACTTATTTTCAAAATTCTCGAGTGTGTAATCGATTACCATAAGTGTGTAATCGATTACACTCACAACAAATGCCAATTTTGAAAGTTTCTGAGGTGGTAATCGATTAACACGAATGGGTAATCGATTACTCACATAAAGAATGGCATATTTTCAAATTTCGAAGGATGGTAATCGATTACAGCAAGTGGGTAATCGATTACTCATGCTGAAAATGTTTTCCAAGTGTTGCAAACCCTAGAAAAGTGTTGCTAATTGATTTTAGGGTTTTAGCAAAAGTGTTAGACTTGTTATAATGAAAACCTTATGAGCCATTAACCATGATATCATAAACAAGTGCTAACTATTAAACTCTAAGGTAAAAACACTTGAACCTTCAATATGATGATCGGTTGATCGTTGCAATTCATTGGTTGTGTCTTTGCTTTTTTCTTGCTTTTTGTTGATGTTCTTGTCTTCATCAAAACCTAGCTATCAGAGAGGGTCTTCTTTACAAAACATGGGAGCTGGAGGAGGATATGAAGAAAGCTTATCCAGAATTGTTCACAGGTACGAAATTTCGAGGTCGAAATTCTTCTAAGGGGGTGGAATGTAACATCCTGATTTTCTTCCCTTACGAAGATTTCGCATAATAAATAAATAGGAATAAATTAATAAGATTGGAAAATTTAATCATTAACTTTAATCTTTAAAATGTTAGCTAAAAATAGTAATTGGGCGATTTCACAGAATCTTGTAAGGTCCGAATCGATTTCAAGTTACTATTAAGATTTAATCACAACTCAAAGGAGTCTGTAAAACACACTAATATGAAAATAAATTTAAGAATGCCCAAAATAAAATTAAATAAGTAATAAGAAAAAATTAGTGGGTCATAACGGTATGATCGAAATATTTTTCGGACAGCCGTACGCGAAGTACCGGAACTACGATTGACAAAACGTGATCAAAATAGATTAAAGTGGAGCACGTGGCTCTCACCCACGGCACCCACCGCCACAGAAAGAAGCAAAACATATATATAAAGATATATATGTACGTATGGTAACAACAGGTAATATATATATATATATATNTAATATAAAATATATAATGTAATAATAAGAATTATATAATACTATGTATATATATTAAGGCGGTGGGGGGCTGCTATAAATAAGACCCCCCTGATGCCATTTCCATATTCGTTTCTTTTCTTTATTCTCCTCCCCCTGTTCGTCTTTCTTTCCTTGGTTTGTGCTGTTCGTGCACTGCTGTTACGCTGCCGGACGCTGGAAAAATAGCCGAGACCACCCTACCGTGATTAGGGATTTTTCTGCATCACTTCTACCGTTTCTAAACTAGATTTTGAGGTGGGTAAACTGACATAATCATTGTCTATGTGATTTTAAGATGAGTGATGATATTTGTGATGTGTTTTATGTTAGATTATATTGTGGAACTAGGTTTCCCTAGTTGTTCCAATTGTTTAATACAATATGTTTTGATGATGACAAATACAATATGTTCTAATTGTCTATACTTATTGTATATGTTTACATTTTTAGAACTAGGTTTCCCTAGTTGTTCTATATCTTGATGATGACAAATAGAACATAACAAATAGATCATGACAATTAGAATGCAAAAGGATGTCATATGATAAAAAGAATACATTTGATGTTGTATGCTAAATAGAATACATTTGATTTTATATGATTGAACTTGATGATAATCATATGGCTTATGCATCATACAATGATATACGAAAAAATCCCTTTGAGAACATATCCAATAACTCTCTATATGTGCTTGATGGATTACCTATTGGATATGTTTGTGTCTATATGTGTATATGCATGAATATCAAATGCTATAGTGTTACAATGCATGCATGCTAGGCAAAGAATACTATTTGATTAATATAATTTGATCTTTGCCTAACTGTATATGTATGATGCATTGATTAATCTATATATGCATATGAAGATATTGGAACACATTGGACTAACTATGCTTTCTAGTGAATTATCTTGTGTATAGGAAAGTCCAAGGCATCAAGAACAAGATGGAACAAGAAAGAACAATCATATGATGCCCAAAGTCAAAAGGCGAAGCATGAAATGTCAATTCCATGAAGAACATGGTAATGCTGAAGATAGGATTCATGAAGAATACCAAGTCCAAGGAAATGGTAAAAAGGGAAATAGTTTCTTAGGACTTAAGGTATTCTTGTCAAAGGAAAATTGATATATATCTCTCTCTAAACTCTTAGAATGATGCTCTTAAATGATCTTAATTGATTCCAGGACGTAAAATGAATTAGACAAACTTAGGAATCAAGAAAGATAAGAAAATGGATGAGTGGCGTGCTCAGCAAAGTGACTTGTACAATAGTCAGTAAAATGATGATATCTTGGGCTATAGAACTCCAATTGAGGTGGTTCAAATTGCTACATAAAGCTAAGAGAAAGATCTACAAATTTGTAGAGCAAGTCATTTTGTTGAGTCATTCGAATGACTCAAGAATGGTCATTCGAATGACTCTGTCATCAGAGGCCCCAACGGCTACATTACATCAGTCATTCAAATGAATTCTAATGAGTCATTTGAATGACTCGAGTCCTGAAGCCAAAAACGGCTAGTTTTTCAATGGATAAAAGTGATTAAAATAATGGGTAACGGCTATAAATGGCTAGTACACTTGGAAACCTTATAAATACCCATTAAACTCTCATTTCTAGCCAAGCCTTTGATTCCTATCATCCTCATACTTCATACTATCAATGGATTAATATTTTCCATCATCTTAAGAGCAAAAAGAGACAGATATTGTCAATAAAGCTATAGTGCTTCAATTTGTATTATCCACTCTTTGAGAGAGTTTCTTTTTTACTCAAATTTTCATACACTTGTAAAGAGGGTGAGGTATCCCTCTTGTTGCTTAGGGTGTGGTATCCCTAAGGTTTGGTTCTTGAGGCTTCTACACAAAGATGGGGGATCCTAAGTGTGAGGAGTGCTCTTGGATGTAAAGGTTTGTCAAGCACCTAAGTTAGAAGCTTGATGATAGTGGAGAAATCTTGAGCAAGACGCTTGGGGACTGGACGTAGATCACAAGGGTGGTCGAACCAGGATAAATCACTGTTTGCAATCTCTCTAACTCTATCTCTTTATTTATTACAAAGTTATATTATTGGCTTGTATATTTGAGAATTGCATATGTTGATAATTGTTTATAAGTTGCTCTATTGATCTTATTGTTTTATTACAAACATAATTGAGCATGCTTATATTACATTTTTAATTATTATATTCCGCTGCGTAGTAACGTTAATTGCATGAAAATGCAATATTTGTTGAAATTGGAATAATTTCTAAAATACCCAATTCACCCCCTCTTGGGTATTGGTTATCAAGACCAAGAAGTGGTATCACAGCTTCGTGCTCTGGAAAAAGCTTAACCGCTTAGAGTTAAAGGTCCTAATTGTTTGGTAACCTTATTAAGTGCTTAAGAATGGATTGGTCTGAATCTATTAAATCACAATTCTTTGATGGTGAACATTTTGTGATATGGAAATCAAAAATAAATATCTATATGGAAGCAATAGATATTGATATGTGGGATATTGTGATTGATGGATATACTCCTAAACACCCACATGAAATGAATGTCTATGATAAGAAACAATTTTACTTAAACATTAAAGCAATGCAAATCTTAAGAAATAGTCTATGTGAAAATATCTATAATAAGGTTAAACATTGCTCTAGTGCCAAAAGTATTTGGGAAACTCTTAATGCTCTTTATTGTTATGACAATGTTTATTACAAATTTGAAATTAGAGAGTAAGAAGAGGAAGACCCAAAAAGACATCCTCTTGAAGCCTTCTTGGATGAGCATGAAGATAAAGATGATTATCAAGAGGAGTCAATTGAGGAAATTGTTGTTGCAAAGGACTTTGAGGTAAAAAATGCAAAACTTGACCATTGTCCTTCCTATGATAATATTAAATGTGCATATGATGATTTGCTCAATGATTTGTTGCTATTTAGAAATACGAGCTTGATTTTCTTAGAAAATATTTCCTCTATTAAATGTCAAATTGAATCATTGAAAGGAAAATACTCTTTTCTTGATGAGGAAATAACCTTGAAATGTGAAACCTCAACTATGTTTGAAAATTGCATTGATCTTGAAAATCAAGTTAAGGAATTGTCTTCCAAAATTTAAAAGAATGAAGAGACTACATGTCTATTATCCAGTGATAATGAAAAGAAGACAAATATTTCTAAATGTGAAAAATCAAGCATGTCTTGGAACAAACATGATTTAGAATGTCATAATAGTATCCAATCATCATCCAAATCAATTACTTGCAATTACTGTGGAAAATTAGGACATATTTCTCATTTGTGCTATTATAGAAGAAATGCTTGTATGGGAAATAATTTGGTATGGGTTCCTAAAGATGATAAAAATACCTACACTAACCCAAAAGGACCCAAGTTGAAATGGGTACCAAAACGTCTTCCAAGTGCTTCAATTGTGCAGAAAATTTCACAAAAGGATGAACAAATTGGTGAACAAAATAAGCAGGAGTCCTCAACCAAAGTGCTTCCTAGGTCTAAGAGAAATCTTGTTAATCAAATAAGAATGAAGCACTCAAGAAAAGTTCCTCATGTACTTCCAAAGTTCAAAATAACAAATGAGAAGCAATGGACAAAGAAAAATGCTCATTCATTTTCCAAGGCCAAGGTATCAAAAATCTTTACCTCTCTTGTACATTCACTTGAAGAATCAACAAAAGTGAGGTATATTTCTTATGGGCCTTAGGTAATTGATAGCATCACGTAAATGTGCTCTTTACATTTGAATATTCACTAAGCACATGATTATGCTCATTAGTGTTATTTATGTCCATTATTATTTTGTTGAATTGTATAAGTTCATTATATTGCATGTCATATTTTATCATGCTTCAAATTGTCAATATCACTTGACAATGATAATGTTAATCAAAATATGATAGATATAGGTTATTCAAGTTATTTTCCCAAATTACATATTGTGACATTTATACTTGAGGGAAAATCCTTGAAGATTAATCTCAAAGGATCCAAGACTCTTGGATACCAAAGAAATTTTTCTTGTTCTGTAGGTATCTCATGGCAATCAAGTGGAAACCAAAATTGTGCTAGAATGGAGACGAATTCGAATGACAAGGGGTGTCATTCGAATAAATGAAGTAAATTTGGAAACAGAGAGCTCAAAATGTGAAGTCATTCGAATGACCTGAATAATTCATTCGAATGACCCAAATAATTCATTCGAATGACAAAATTCCTTTTCTCAGGTCTGAAACATTTTTGAAAATCAATCAAATGAAACATGGCCTTTCATTCGAATGACACAATCCTGTCTGAAACTCTTGAAAAATCAATCGAATAAAAAATGATGTTCCATTCGAATCCCAAATTTTTTTTTCTCTCAGGTCTAAATTTTTGAAAAATCAATCGAATGAAAAACGGTCATCCATTCGAATTCCAAAACTCATTCTCTCAGGTTTGCAATTTTTGAAAATCAATCGAATGAAAAAAGGGTCTTCCATTCGAATGCCAAAATTCTTCATCTTAGGTCTGAAAATTTTCGAAAATCAATCGAATGAACCATTGTCTTCCATTCGCATGCCAAAAAATTTGAGCTCTCGGGTTGCTATTCTTTCAGAGTTATTCGAATATAATCCCCATGATCATTCGAATGACCAAGGGTCTGAGCTATTAAAAGAAGATTGGGAGCTTAGTGGCTTAAATATTCAATACAACCACAAGAAGTACAATTTCGGTGACATCATTTCTAACCCTCTTATCCTTTAATACTATGTTTATTAATCCTTATCTCTTGTGTCCCTAAACATTGATTATTCCTTGGACAATATGCTTTAAACTTAAATTTGAGTTATAATAGCCTATGATGCATGTGATTCTCTTTGTTTGACGACTTTTAAAAGTCTGAATATCTGTGATTGCATCATTTAATTTTTTGGTTATGCATATCCTCTACCCTTGATCAAAAATGGATATTTATCATGTTTTAATAATGTTTAAAGGGAAAGGGTAAAATGAAAAGAAATTTGTTAAATTGCTTTATTTCTACTATGCTAATCTCTGATTATATATTGCATATTATCTTTTAGGAAAAACATAAATTCAAAGGAAACTATGTGAAACTTTTTCATATTACAAAAGGAAAATTCCTTTTGGAAAAACATGAATACTAAGGGATAATGATCTAGAGCTTGTAATCTTGATTGGCATGTGTGATTCCTTTTAGTAATTATTAATGTATGCCTTATGTGATCATTGATGGAACTAGGTTTATATATATGTCTTGATAATGATCATAAATTCTTCTTCTACTCTTGAATCTCTGTGAAATATGTCTAAATCATTTCGGATTCAAGGGATTATGATTCTCTTAGCATGATGGTTGATAACGCATCAAATGATTATATTTGCAAGTGTTTGATATATCAACCTATATTGTGCTTGTTAAAATGGCTTTTGATGCTAACTAATGATTTGGAGAACTTTCATAGTTTCTCTCTACTTTTAAAAGCATGCATCAAGATCTTCACAAGTGAGATACAAGCCCAAGTGAATCATGGAGGAGTTGAAAGGAGCTAGAATGAATAAAGAACCTAAAAGAGACCTCTTCGCATACAATGGAATGAAGCATTCAAAGAGGAAAGCTAAAGCTCAAGTCTAAGGATCATTCAAGAGAAACATCACTCTCAATCAAACTCTATAAGTATCTCTATCCCTAATCTTACATGGTCATCTATAGTTTGATAATATGATACTTGAATGCTTAGCATTGTTTCCAAAATATGCTTATCATGACATATGTTTTCTCAAATCATCATCTTCATGAAATCATCTTATTTGAATTACATCTCTTAATTATGTCATGAAATATAGGGTGGATTTTACTAGATAATATTTCTTTATCCTTATAACATGTGCCCTTATCATCAAAAAGTTGAAATGCTTGGCTTTACATCCATATCATGCTTTTGTACACATAGCTATGTTTGCTCCAATATGCTTGCACCATTGTGTTAACTTGAAATGTGCCTCACATAAACAACAAGTGATAAATAACAAGTGTGTGTTTAAAGCTAAATTTATTTATGCTCCCCTACCACCATAAGTTCTCACCACTGTGTTTGCTCTGATTTCTATCAACAAGTAGTATCAAAACTTCTTGACATGTGTTGTCTTAAGAATAACAAGTGGTTTTGATTGGAATTCCCACATGCTTTCTCTCAAGGAAAATATATTTCTTATACATATCTTAGGGGATAATTTCTTGAAAAATTATTTTTGAAAGGGGGAGCTCAAGATGTCATAGTATGTCATATATCTAAGCTTCTAATTGGTTAATTTCATCATATGCTTCTATGAGATAACCATATAGTATAACATTTTTTTGTTGAATATGCATATTATATGTTTGTGAGTATATTTTGATACCATGCATAAATTGAGGGGGAGACAAAGACTTAAATTAAAATGGAACCTACCACTTCTTGCTCAACATTTTATAACAAGTAACAAGTACAACCAATTGGTAAGTTAAGAGGATCATTTCTCAAAACATCAAACCAAAACACACAAGTGGTTAACATGACCATCAAGTGGCACCCATGGCTTTAAGTGTTTTGTGTAGCTAGAAAATCCTCTATTGCACTCTTAAAAAGAATAAGGTATGTAACCCCCTAGCTGGCAAGCCTACGCTTAAGTCGCAAGCTTGCTGGCTAAGTTGTTAACTGCTCTGGTGGGGATAGTACTTAGTCCCATTTATACATTGAACATATTGTTACTCAAAATATGGACCAGATTAAAATTTTCTTTGTACGTTGCATAGAGTAAAATAAGAGCCTTGTCGTGTTAGAGCATACATCGTGAGCGGAGACATAGCGTGCTTAATAGATAAAATATGGAAGTATTTAACACATGTCATAACTACAAACATTGGTCCATCATCCATACATAACAAGTACATAGGTTACATATTAAGTAGCAAGTACAAAATGTCACATAACAGTGCATATACGCATATAATATCTACTAGCTAGTAGTCTAGTCCTCTGTTGTCCTGTCTTGGGATGCCTCCTCCTCATACTGCTCAGCTCTTTGTGCTTCGTTATAACCTGGAGTCATGGATGAGTGGGGTGAGAACATAGCGCTCTCAGTGGGAAACCTTAGGGGTTAGGGGACTTCTTTTTCCTCATACAAGCTCCAGGCCGCTCAGGGATGTCTAGGTGTTACAGTTATACTATCACGATTTTAAGATCCATACTAAGCCTGAGCAACTTTATCTAAATTAATTATGTGACTAGGGAACCTATTCTTCATTTACTAGGTCATCTGTTCTCTACCTTACTTCCTAAGTTTCACATAATCACATATTTCATATAATCACTTAATAAGCTTTCGTGCGCGTCCACTTATAACCGTGCCCATTTTAATTATAAGCTTCTTCGCACATCCACTTATGTACAGTTATATCACTTAGAACACATACTTCAAGCTCAACCCCCCCGTAACGGTGGCCTACCGTGACAGGCTTCCTTAGTGTCTCAGTACCGTGAGGACTAGGCCGTGCTAAACCTCAGTAGCTCACGATAGGAGGATCCATCCTTATGCTAGGAATGGCGAGGGGACCCTACCCCGTCCTTATGCTAGGGACAAGGCATGCCCACGGTTCAGCTTGCCTTTCCTGCTGGCTATTACGCACAGCTAGGAAAAGTATCCTTTTTCCTTCCTTTCCTTTTTCCTTTTAGGGACTTAGTGACGTCATGCCCTATACTTTTTTCCTTTCCTTCCCTTTTATAAAATCATTCCCACAACACGTAATCATATAAGACATATGTCAATACAGTCCATTCCAGTCAATAGATCATAAGCCTTAAACATAAATTCTCAGTTCATAATCATTAACATACTTTCCATTTCCCGTAACTCGTTTTCATCATAAGTTCATACTTTCTAAAAATCTATTCATGAAGCACATAGCACATCTGGCACATATTCATATATTCATGCAACACATGACACATAGAACATACATAGCTCGACATCTCATGTTTAAACATATCCTAAACGTAAACANTTCCATAAACAACATAATCATATAAAACATAATCACATAACGTATATTATTTCCTTATGACAGCATAAGTTACGTCTGTTTTCTATCAGAAATTTGTAATCAGAAACCGGAGAGGTCCAAGACCTTACCCCAAGGTTTTTGATAGCCTAAGACCATTTTTCATGATTAAAAAGTCAGATTTCACTCCCAGTTTCACGAAATTGCAGTTTGCCCCCTTTTTCCAAAATTATCGTTTCGCCCCCGCAAATGTCCTGTTTTCTTTGGAATTTTTTGTTCTCAAAGACCCAATGGACTCAAGACTTGACCATAAGGTTTTTCATAGTTCTGAACCCACTTTTTATGAAAACAAACCCAGATTTTTAAGTTCCTTACCCGAAATTACAGTTATGCCCCCATAAGCCCAAAATGTCATTTTTGTCCGAAAAACCGATTTTTCTTTGGAATTTTATTTCTCCATAACCCAATGGACTCAAGACTTGACCCTAAGGTTTTTAATATCTCTGAACCCATTTTTCATGATAGTAAACCCAGATTTTTAGCCCAAACACCCGAAATTACAGATTTGCCCTTTTTTGATCAAAATGCCATTTTTGCCCATAAAACCGATTTCCTTCAAAATTTTAGTTAACCACACTCCAATGGACTCAAGTCTTGACCCCAAGGTTTTTGATATCTCTGAACCCATTTTTCATGATAATAAACCCAGATTTTTAGCCCAAACACCCGAAATTACAGATTTGACCATTTTGCCCTTTTATGCCAAAAACTCCATTTTTGCTCTGTGTCACCTTTCCTCAAGATTCTTTCATGTACAACCCTAAAAACATTTTTCCACATATTCCAGCCTTTATAAATCACATATTATCATCCTCAAATCACATTCATTTTTAATCCAATCATTAATAACACAAACAAATTTATTTTTAGTCTTAAAACACATATTATGTGCATTTTCTCATAAATCACATAAACATGCAAAAAGGCATAGAACCATCAAGGGATGGTTTTAGTTAGTTTACCCACAAATTTTAACAATCAAAAATATATTTATCCTAATCAAATCATTAGCAACACATGCAAGTTCAATGCCCATAAACACAAACACACATAAACACACATAATCATCCATAAGCTCAAGAGCACTAAGGAGTGAGTAAAAACCTAAGTTACCCACTTGTTGAGTGTTGGTTTGATGTGGTGTAGTGAGCTTGGGTTGAAGTCCAAGAAGCTTTGTTGCTCCAAAGCTTGAGATCCCCTTTCTTTTTCCAAGTTGAATATTTTGAGAAATATGGAGGATGATGATGTTTATTTTCCTTGATGGTGAGTGAAGTAGAATGAAGTGAAAATATGAGGAAACTTGGCTATGGAATTCGGTTTTTGGCTAGGGAAAAA
>QANU01043312.1:48651-77255 GCA_003254905.1 Nissolia schottii
GTAAAATGAATTAGACAAACTTAGGAATCAAGAAAGATAAGAAAATGGATGAGTGGCGTGCTCAGCAAAGTGACTTGCACAGTAGTCAGTAAAATGATGATATCTTGGGCTATAGAACTCCAATTGAGGTGGTTCAAATTGCTACATAAAGCTAAGAGAAAGATCTACAAATTTGTAGAGCAAGTCATTTTTTTGAGTCATTCGAATGACTCAAGAATGGTCATTCGAATGACTGTCATCAGAGGACCCAACGGCTACATTACATCAGTCATTCAAATGAATTCTAACGAGTCATTCGAATGACTCGAGTCCTGAAGCCAAAAACAGCTAGTTTTTTAATGGATAAAAGTGATTAAAATAATGGGTAACGGCTATAAACGGATAGTACACTTAGAAACCCTATAAATACCCATTAAACTCTCATTTCTAGCCAAGCCTTTGATTCCTATCATCCTCATACTTCATACTATCAATGGATTAATATTTTCCATCATCTTAAGAGCAAAAAGAGACAGATATTTTCAATAAACCTATAGTGCTTCAATTTGTATTATCCACTCTTTGAGAGAGTTTCTTTTTCTACTCAAATTTTCATACACTTGTAAAGAGGGTGAGGTATCCCTCTAGTTGCTTAAGGTGTGGTATCCCTAAGGTTTGGTTCTTGAGGCTTCTACATAAAGGTGGGGGATCCTAAGTGTGAGGAGTGCTCTTGGATGTAAAGGTTTGTCAAGTACCTAAGTTAGAAGCTTGATGATAGTAGAGAAATCTTGAGCAAGACGCTTAGGGACTGGACGTAGATCACAAGGGTGGTCGAACCAGGATAAATCACTGTTTGCAATCTCTCTAACTCTATATCTTTATTTATTGCAAAGTTATATTATTGGCTTGTATATTTGAGAATTGCATATGTTGATAATTGTTTATAAGTTGCTCTATTGATCTTATTGTTTTATTACAAACATAATTGAGCATGCTTATATTACATCTTTAATTATTATATTCCGCTACGTAGTAACGTTAATTGCATGAAAATGCAATATTTGTTGAAATTGGAATAATTTCTAAAATACCCAATTCACCCCCTCTTGGGTATTGGTTATCAAGACCAACATATATTAGGTTTTCAGGGCTTGATGATTGTATGATGTTTTGTGCTAGAATAGGCTAGGTTTTACTTGCTAGGGGTTGCTCTTCAATATTACAATTGGTTATACTTGTATCTGGAATTTTCTGCAGATCTGGAAATTGTTTGAATAATTGTTAGAAGTAGGATTAGTTTATTTATGAGGATATAAGCATGGAAGTTTGTGATATGTATATGTTAAAAAAAGATGGGAAAAATTAGGAGGAACCCTCTTGAAATGGTGGTTGTCATATGAGGAATATTAGATGCTTATGAGTATGTGTGTTACATGTTGGGAAGTAAGATGATAATCTTTCAATAGCTATGATGAAAACGATGATATGAATTATAATTGTTGCTTTAAGATAATAAATGGATATAATTGCCTTATGATGATGATGATGATGATGATGGAAAAAACCCCCTCTAGAAGGGCCGAGGGCTTGGCTTTTGGGGAAGGTCTTAGTTTCGGTCACGTCATAGGTCCGACCCCCACGCCATCCGTTTGATGGTCACCTCGGTCGTGGTTGGTGAGAATTACGGGTCAAGACACTGCAGGTGAGACCCTTCAGGTTTAGCGCGACCTGGCCGCCATGATGCGGGCTGTAATGTGTGGTTGTAGCGTGTGGCCGCAGCTACAAGGAACGAGGGCGGAACCACTACTAAGGCTTCCCTTAGACCGCGGGAGTAAAATGAATTTCAAATGAATTTCCAAAGATGAAAATGATGTATTAGTGTAGTTATGTGACTTGTATGATGGGGATTATGATGTAGTAGTATAGCTATGTGAATCGTACGATGATGCTTGAGTTAGGAACTAGACTAGTAGACAGATGACGTAGATAATGAAGAGTAGGTTTCTCGAACACTTAGTAAGGTAGATAAAGCTGCTCAGGCCTAGTATGAACACTCATAACTAGTAGGGATTTAGTATAACTGTAACACCTAGAGACCCTTGAGCGGCGGGATCATAATTGAGCATAAAATGAGATATGACGACTGAGGTTTCCCACTTAGGACGCACTGTTCTCATTCCCCAATCCTTTATGATTCCAGAGGCAGGACCTGATATGGAGCAAGGACAGGAGCAATATGAGGAGGAGCCATTACCAGAAGAGTGAGCTGAAGAGTAGGCATTTAGTTAGTAGATTCTATGTGATAGAAATTTTGATGTACTAGATGTTTGTATGTAACAACTATTGTAGTACTTGTGTATCTGGTTGTGAGCCTGTGTTATGGACCCGTGGTGGACGTTATATTGGAATGTTTAGTACCTCTTATCAATGTTAGCTAAGCATGTTATTCTATTGCTCGCATTACATGTTCTACGAATTACAAGGCTCCTACTTTGTGTTGTGAGATATGAAAGAAAAGTTAAAAATGGGTCCTTATTTTCTAAGTAACTGTATTTTTAAACGTTTAAATGGGACTAAGTATCCTCCCAACCAAAGCAGATAACAAATTAGCAAGCAAGTTTACGACTTAAGCGTAGACTAGCTAGCTAGGGTGTTTCAGTATGCAGGATATTGCTTTTTATCATTGTTGACTTACTTTCATTTTGCTTTCTTTTTATTTATATTCATCAATCCAAACCCCCCTTTTTAATTGTAATTATAATTGGTTCTATTTGCTTCCTTGAGAGATGACCTAGGTTAGCCCCCTTTACTACGGTTTTGGGGTTAATTTAGTTTTATAAATTATTATTTGATTGCGCACTGAAATTAACGACGTTTTGGTGTGTGTCAGTACCCGTTTGCCTGTGTACGGATATCCAAAAATATTCTGAACACCTATCCGTGATCCACGAATTTTGCTGGTCAGGATGGCGTGCTTAAGCAACGTATTCAGGCATTTATTTCCGTAAGCCTAGGTTTTACGGATCCCTTTTGCACTTGACAGAATTCCCATACTGCCCGAAAACTGGCATGGATCTCGTGGTGTTCCGCGAGATCGTGAACCCATTATTTTGTCCGATGTTTGAGGGAAATAACTCTTATAAATAATTTTCCCCATCCAATTACTCAATTCCATTACGCTTTTAGTCAGGCGAACTTATAATTTTACGAAGTCTTTCTAAGGGGAAAAATCAGGATGTTACACTTCACATACCTTTCTCCAAATTTGTGGAATAGTAGGAAGCTGACTACCCACACAGGATGATGGTACAGTGGGCTAAAAAAGACCAGGAGTAAGGACAAACCTCTAATTTCATGAGAAGAGTTTTCCCATTGAGCTTCGTTAGAAGTTCCTTCTCACCAGTATCAGGGACCGTCTGGTGGAAGAGTTCCTGCGGTTAAAGCTTACCCAGCGATGACAGTGGTGGATTACGATGAACGCTTTACCTATCTCAACAAGCCTTCGACCAACTCATGATGATGGACAGGGAGAAGGTCAAATGCTTTGTAGGTAGCCTCCCTACCCAGTACCCAGTGGGTTTGTCCACACATGTGGACAAGTCGTCCTACCCAGAGATGGTAAACACTGCCATCCTGATTGAGACCATTTTGTTTGCTTAGAGGGCCTCTAATGAAGCAAAGAATACCGAATAGAAAAGTACCTTCACCAGCCCTAGTGTAGGGCAAGACACAAGCCAACAAGGTCCTCTAGTGACCTTTCCTGGGTGGGCAGTTTTCTAAGACCCCACTCCGGTACAGAATAGAGGTGTTAAGTACCATATTTTAGTATTTTCACAAGTTAAAATAATACCTTTTTTATTTGTTTTCCATTTATTTTGAACCAATTTCCCCCACATTTGTAAGATTTTTTGCATAAGTAAAAGATGGATACAAACGGTATAAAATGATGAATTTTACAGAGAAAAATATCACAGAAGAAAGGATCACGGAACAAAGGAAAGAACAACCAAACAAATAGCCAGAAGAGCAAACCGCTCAGCGGTAACCTAGGCCGCTCAGCCGTCCCTTACTTCAAAGTGAAGTAACTTAAGGCTGAAGCAACCTCTACAAGCCACCCTGCAACCTCTGTAGCCGCCCTGACACCGCTCAACGCTCTGCATGCCGCTCAGTAGTGACAGGATAATGTCAGACCAGAGGCACCTTTCAGAAAAGAGAAGACTTCAGGGTGAAGAAAGCTGCGCCGCTTAGCGATGCCTTGAGGCCGCTCAACAGCCCTCGAGGATTTTCCCTATAAATAGGGCTCTGCATTCAGCATTCAGAAGACATTTCTCTCCCACTGTTTTCTCACGTTTAGAATATGAATTTAGAGTAGTTTTACAACAAAGAGGAGGTTAGAGAAGGAGGCAAGAGTAGTCAAGGAAGCACGACAGTCCTTGTCATGACGGCGTGAGAACATGTCATGGTGAGTGTCCATCACCTTGCCTCTAAGATTTCCTTTTGTAAGAGGGGTTTATAATCCTCTTGTTGGGATTTTGATAAATGTTATAGCATGATTGTATCCATATGACTTTTGCATGAATGAACTATCAATTTCTCTGATTTACATGAATTGGTTTTACGCTTAAAGCTTGCTATAGTTCAACTATCTAAATGTTGTTTTGTAACTTAATACTTGTGAGTGAAAACTACTTTGTTAAGTTGGAAACAAATCAATGTTTAATTTAGTTAACTTGAGCTCGAACCGAAACCGAATTGTTGCAAGTGAAAACTGCATCACTAAGGTTGGAAATAAATCAACTCATCTAATAAACCTAATTGCTACAAATAGAATTAGAGTTATTAGTCATTTTTAACATCTGAAATAACGTTGGTTTACTTTGTTAGTTTGTGCAAGAAATTGACAGAATAATAAAGGAAACCTAATGATCTTTTCATGCTTGAAAGACATGATTAAGATAAGAATTGGTGGCGAGAAATCAAAGCAATGATAATTCATATGCATTGAGTACATGAGTACAAGAAACTGTAATATGAGTCAATACCCAACAAGATTCCTAATCTACCTCTAATTTGTTGTCATTTTATCTTTTATTTATTTTCTTTTCTTTATCTTAAAAATCAATTTACCAATCTCTCAACTTATTGTTTAATTAACAAACTCAAGAATGGCTTTATTCAACTCCCTGTGGATACAACTATACCCGACTATACTGCAATTGAATCCCTCAAGGATTTGAAAGCTGTAAAGAAGGATATATAAAAACGACGAACGTGTAAAAGAAAAGCTTTCAACAAGAGGCAGTCAACAGACAGGGGCACAGTTCTCAGGGAAGACACCTTTCTTTCTCAATTGTCTAACCTGCAGAAAGCACCACCAATGTCCTTGTCATTATGGCACTTTAGGATGCTATGTGTGTGGAAGAGAAGGCTATGTAAAGAGGGATTGTCCCAACCTTCAGACAGCTTCTAGTCAAGGGTCAATAGGCCCAAGAAACCATGTCGTTCAGTAGGTAGGAATCTTTGGCTGATCCATAACTCCAGCAGACAAAGGTACTAAGGGTAGGGGCTCGAACCATAGAAGACAAGGAAGTATCTTTTTCAAAGTCTAAGGCGCCAATGGCAAAGGAATTCCTCGTTTGTACGCCTTGACCCATCAAGACATTCAGGCCTTTCAGCATGTTCGTTTGATGCGCTTGCGTTAGTATCTGAGGTCCTCGTACGCTTATGTATCTTTGTTCGTAGGTAAGATATCGCCTCCCTCTCTGTGGAGTTTATTTCGAGTCAATGAAGCATCAGGTAGACCTCTCACGGTATGATCAGTTTTTCACTCGTACAAGATCAAGATTATACACATTGCTACTATGTCAGATATCAGGCAGAAGGTTTCGGTTTAGCTTAAGTCAATTAGAGGCATTTCAGGCTAGCCTCGAGGTCCAGGCTGCATCCCTAGAGGTCAAGAGATAATAAGCTAAAGGTTCCAAGACAGAGGGAGCACCACGAATATCCAGAATGACATAGTATTAGATTCAGAAGGAGTATTATGATGGAGTGGAATGACCCATAGAAGGTTATGCAGGAGCCGATGAGCGGCACATTATTAGAGTTTTTCATAGACTTAAAAGGGGTGCTACGAGTAGAGACGCAATTGTGTGTTTTAAATGTTAGTGATTCTTAGTAACAGAGTTATGGAAGAAGCTCATAGTGCAGCTTACTCATCCCACCCAGGGTCGACGAAGATGTATCAGGACCTTAAGGGACTCTTTTGGTGGAAGAGCACGAAGAAAAATGTGGCCAATTTCGTGGCAAAGTGCCTTGTCTGTCAGCAAGTCAAGGTCGAACACCACCAACCAGCAAGAGAGTTACAGAGGGTAACTATTCCTGAATGGAAGTGGGAAAGAGTTACTATAGACTTTGTGGTGGGGTTACCTCGAACCCCCAGCATCTACGATGCGATCTAGGTCATAGTCAACAGAATGACTAATTCAGCACACTTCATGGCGATCAAGATCACCAAAAAGGCCATAGACTATGCCAAGATCTGCATTCAGAGGATAGTCCAACTTGATGGGGTTTCCCTTTCGATCATATCAGACAGAGGTGCACAGTTCACCACCAAGTTCTAGAGAACTTTTTTTAGACAACTATGGGCACTAACCTGGAGATGTACACAACCTTTCATCCTCAGACGGACAGGAAATCTGAAACGACTATACAGACGCTTGAGGACATGCTTAGTGCATGCTTCCTGGATTTTGGAGGTTCTTGGGAGAGGCATCTACCTTTGGTGGAGTTTGTGTATAATAACAATTACCAGGCGAGCATCTAGATGACACCCCTTGAAGCCCTCTATGGGAGAAGTTGTAGGTCTCCCATTGGATGGTTTGAGGCAGGGAAATGAAACTGATAGCCCCAAACATCATCCAAGACATAACAGAGAAGATTAAGCTCATCAAGGAAGGATTATTTGTAACACCCTAGGTTAACAGCTTATGCTTAAGTCATAATTTACGTCCGCTAGGTTGTTATCTGCTGTGTAGGAATACTGGTAGTCCTTAGTTTATTTTAAAATAGTTCAGTTAATTCAAAATAAGGACCCATTTTTTTTCTTGACTGCTAGTAACATTTAGACATTAATTTAGAGCCATGCGCAGGAACTATACCATAGGTTCCATATAGACGAATAACGAATAAACGATAACGTCATCAGTCATACATAACCATAAACATGTGATCAAACACACAGTGCTAAGTAGGGTCCAACAGATAAAATTTTTCATAAACATTACCAAGATATATATACACCGCCATAAATGTACAGAGTCTACGTCAGTACATAACATAATATCAGTGGAACAAAATACACATCATATATACATCAACATATACATATGTCTATGACTACTAGCAAATACAAGACTGGTCTGATCCCAAGGTCACTGAAAACAGGGCTGGTCGGGGTCAGGCTCACTCTTCGCGATTTTTATCCTCCTCCTCCTCCATGGGATCCTCCTCCTCAGCCGACGGGGTCCCAGGTACATCTGGCGGGTCGCGGGGTCCAGTGGAAGGTCCCGCCTCATCGTCATGAGTGCGAGGTGCGAATCGACGACAGTAAACTCTGGACACGCTTATCCTGGCTCCTTTCTTCGAAGTCTGGGGTGGTCGTAGCCTTACAAAAAATCGGATCAGCCTCCACGTCCTTTTTGTAGGGTGGCGTCTCGCCGATGTCATCGTCTGCTGGAGGGCCATCGGCATGAGGTCCTGGCTCGGCAGGCGCCCATGGTACTACTTGAAGGGGAAGGGGGTTGTTCACTACTAACACTGACCAGTGCTCGGTCTCAGTCCCTGTCTCAGGGTCCACCGTCCTAAATATGCTCTGAACGATCTGCTGCTTCCTCGGCGGGGTAGTCATCTGGTTCACCTGAAGTCATAAGTGAGTGGGGTGAGAACGGTTGGTTCCCAGTGGATAACTATAGGGTAGTGGATCTCTACGTTGTCATGCATTTAGACATTTCCTACCAGTTATTGCTTGCATAAGATCTTGAGCAGCTTTATCTAATTACTAGGTGACTGGGATCTCTAATCTTTAATTACCTAGGCATTCACGCTTATTTACTGGATCGCGGTGCTACAGTGACCGTCTCGTACGTGTTGCATGGATGACTTACCCAACATGCATACATATATAATCATACATACATTCATACACATTTTACACTAATATAATGCATGAGGGGATTGGGATTTCTCTTACGCGCCTGTGGCTGCGTCCTTTTCACTGCTGGATGCCATCACTCCCATGTAGACTGGGGGATCGTCATCCCTTTTCCAGCTATGACGTGTAGTAACACTGGGAGTGAGGCTCGCATGCGTCCGAACTTCGTGGACGAATTTCTTTTATCTGTGTCCAAACTTCGTGGACCTCTCACCTGTCTTTTAAATGTCATGACATAAAAGCTCAAGCGTTCTTTACTTGCTTTCTTTTCTCTCTCCGGGTTAAAACCTGCGTTTAGATAACTATCTGCGTAACATAATCATAACCCAGTCCGTCTTGTACGGCTGGGGAGGGGCTTGTCAGGTATGACGTGCCAAGAGAGGGATTTCCTATTATATAACTAAGTTATTTCTTCAAGGTACACCGACCCTTGGTGGTCGGGCCTTCTTAAGATACCTCCAGTTCCCTATGTTCGGTTACCTTCTTTGCACATTAGATAGTTTATGTCTAGCGATCTATGGTTGCTCTAAGTCCTGTGACAACAGTGCCTCATGATGCATGCACTTCTTAATACTTATAGTATGTTCTTGTTCTCTTCACCCTTAGGTGACTTACAATAATGCAAATGTCTGTACTCCACTGAATAGGTCCTCACAATATCTTAGTTGCTTAGACAAAACTAACCAGCACCCTCGGGTTGTCAGGACGCTCAGCTCAAAGGCCCCCCATTGGTCAGCGCTAAGAGCTCATATCGCTCAGTGCAAGGCTCCCCTCGCTCAGCACTCAGAGTTCACATTGCTCAACGCAAGGCTCCCTTCGTTCAGCGCTGGCCCGGTTCCCCAAAAGTCCTGTGTCAGCCTTATCCACTTACGTGGCGTCCATCTCACAGATCGCTCAGCGCTACTGCTCCGCGCTCAGCGGTCTACTCTGTCTCTTGACCACGCAAGATCTTACTCAGGTCAAAGCACTGTGCAGCATCAGGCCGCCCAGCGCCCTAGTGCGTACAGCACCTGAACTTGAAGGCAAAACAGCATGCTCTTTCCTTATTCTTTCCCACTTCTTCAAAGCTTCTGAGACATAAACCTACACCATTTTACCCATCATTTGACCCCCTAGAAACATCCTAACCATGCTTACACAATCAAAATCCTAACCAAACATTTCTAAGCATTTCATTTACATACACATGCACATAACAAGTTACCCACTTCCTTGGGGCTGGTTGGTGATGAAGATGATGGTGGGGAAGTGGTGAAACACCCTAGCTAACTGCCTACGCTTAAGTCGTACGCAAAGCTTACTAGGTTGTTTACTACCTAGTGGGGATGCTCATAGTCCATCATTATCTTTCGCAAATAGTCGTGTAGGAAAATAGGGACCAATTTTAAAATTTTCCATTATGTGAATCATTGCATAAAATAGGAGCCATGCGTCAGAAAGAACAATTATAACAAGCAGTAAAGCCCTTAGGCTTAGCGAATAACAGTCGAGTAATAGAAAAACATGCACTGTACATACATTGTGGTCCATCACAAAGTCACATAGTTATAATTAAAATAAATAATATACAAGTCATATGTCTGTCTGTACATAATACATAGCATCAAAATACAAGGGCTACTGGAACACTGCACAGTCTGCCCCTAACAAAATACTGTCTATGGCTGGCTCTGGTGTTTCTGGCTGATCTGGACCGCCTCATAGCTCCTCGGCTGGTTCAGCCGCATCCTCGTAGGAAGACTGGTCATGTGTCCCTGGAGTCATAAGGTAGTGGGGGTGAGAACGATAGGTTCTCAGTGGAAAACTGTAGCTCTAAGATCTCGTGGTTCCTTTAGTTATACTCCAGGCCGTTCAGGTGTTTCTAAGTGAACATGCATACTAATATTCCTACTGATTATTTTCTGGCCTAAAGTCCTAAACAGCTTTATCTACGTTACTAGGTGATAGGGGAACTACTCTTGCTTACTAAGTTCTCGTACTTATTACTTTCCTGCGCATACTTACATAGCCGTCTCGAGCATTCTCTTGACAGTACTTACATGATTTTACTTATCTTTTTACATACATTCTTACATACATTACATACATACATTCATTCATCACCTAATATAATCCTTTCTTTTTTTTTTCTTTCATACTTTACTTTTACTTTCCTCTTTCTTTACTTTCCTCTGTCTTTACTTTTCTCTTTCTTTACTTTCCTCTTGCTTTACGTTTCTTGTGCCCTTCTACTCTTGTAGCTGTGGCCTCGACTACAACCTACTTGCGTTCCTTATCGTTGACGACTCTAACCGGTGTGGTACCTAACCACGTAAGGCTCATAAGAGGAATGCATCGATCAATGATATGAACAACCACCCAATGTTGGATGGTGAGGGGCCTGCCCTGGCAACGCGACCGAGCGTGGTACTCGATATCCCCATCATAGTATGTCCTCTGTTGACATTACTTGATGGGATACCCACACACCCCCAGGTAGGTCCTCTATTACCTGCCTGCAGTGGGCTTCCACCTTCTGCGTGCCCTCTTTTGACACCTCAGAAGTGGGCTGGTATCATACCCCCACCTTAGCATGTCCTCTGTTGACATTGCTAGGTGTGGTAACCGCACACCTCCAGGTATGCCCTTGCGACACCACCTGTGGCGGGCTTCCACCTTCAGTATGCCCTTGCGACTCTACTGAAGTGGGATCGTTATTTGGACTTGTGTGATGTCACGTCCTGTACCTGTACTTGTAGCATCTCATCATATCATTATCTTTTCTTTCTTATAACATTTCTTCGTTCTTCTCTTTCTTTGCACATATCATGACATGACTTGTTCCTTAAGGTTCATTTCCATTATAATCTTTACTCATTACTTGATTAAGCTCTAATCCTCTAAGAATACCTTAACATGATGCATGGCATGCTAGCATAGTAATTCCATAAACATAATGCATGAAATCCTACCTATTACATCCCATAACTCATGAACTTTAATTATACACATCTCTTTAATCATACCTTGTTGGACTATGTGCCTCAAGACAGCATCCATAAGACATTCAAGTCTCGGGCCACTCAGTAGAACCTCTTGTTCGCTCAACGGTCTGAGCTCATCTCGCTCAGAGGTCAGAGCCACATCGCTCAGAGGTAAGAACTGTATCGTTCAGCGGTGACTCCTCTCGCTCGGCAGGCTGGGGCTCGGTTTTCAAAAATATCTTTCCATCCTTATCCTCATCCTTAGTGACCTTCAGGCCGCTTAGCACCCTGGAGTTCACGTTTTAAAAATTTGCCTTCTGATGCATTCTGCTCAGCGGCGCCTGGGGCCGGTCAGCGGTACCTGGGCAAAGCTGAAACCGAATGCATAGTTTTCTTCCCTTTCTTTTCCTCTTTTCTCATGGGCACTCCTTGAGGTTTTTACACATATTCCAACCATCATAATCCCGGCTAGTCCAGGTCACAGGACCCTTCAGAATCATCCAAACATGCTAGCTAAAGATCTACTCATACATACACATACATACATAGAAACATACACACACACACATAAGCAAACACAACCACCAAAGAGGTGAGTAGCCATAGTTACCCACTTCTTGGGGGGCTTTCCGGTGGTGAGGGAAGAGTGGAAGAGTCGTCCTCCACGCGTAGGGTGCAATCCAAGCTTTCCGGCAGAGTTTCCTCGGTGAAATCTCAGAGCATATGGATAGAGTTTCGGCTAGGCTATGAATTTTTCTCATTTTTTTTCTGGTTATGGCTGGCTATTTATAGACAAAATTCTACCCCTTTAATTTACCTTTTTGCCCCTATGCTTATTTACCAAATTGCCCTTTTCATTTTCTTCAAAAATTAATTAATTCAAATGATAATACAAGTGTCACATCATGAATAGTGTTTTAATTTTAAATTAATTTCCCTTAAATTTGATTTCTCTCACGTGGGGTGCCCCAAATTTTGACTTTCTCCCGGTTCTGTTTCGCTCGTGTTTTATCGCTCGCAGTGCCGGTGCGTCGCGCACGGTCGTCCGAAAAATATTCCGCTTGTACCGTCGCAATCCTCTAATTTCCCCCTACATGGGAATATTATTGGATTAAGGAACTTGCACTTTTTCTTCCAGGGCAGTATTCTTCACAGATACTTTCGGCCCGTTTTCACTCACCGGTGTCCAAACCGGACCGTTCTATTGTCCGTAGAATTTCCTACAACCGCAACCCTAGGTTCCATGGGCATTCTTAACCCTAAAACTTCTTCTCTAACCTTTCTAAATTGTCTTAGAATTTATTTTATTTAATTTTGACGAACTTTTCGCTGAGGGAAAAATGCGGGATGTTACAAGTGGTCCTCAAGTTCCTAAGCCTGGTCCAAGCTTTAGTCAGTCTCTGGTCAGCTAGATCGATTGACGAACGGACAGAGTTTCTGCTAGGTATGGACTTTTTTCCAAACTTTTCTGCCATGGTTGGGCTATTTATAGCCACCATGCAGCCCCCCAAAATTACCTATTTACCCTCCCTTTTAATAACCAAAATGCCATTTTCTATTTTCTTTTTTAATTAATTAATTACAAAGATAAATTAAAGGTCAAATCAATGAATAGTGAATGAATATAAAATTAATTTCCAAGCCAATCTGAATTCCCTCACGTGCTGCTCCAGATTTTACTTTTTCCCGGTTCCGGTTCGCTCGTGTTTTACCGCTCGTAGTACTGGTACGTCGCGCACGGTCGTCCGAAAAATATTCCGTTTATACCGTCGCGATCCCTTAATTTCCCTCTACCTAAGAATATCATTATTAGAAGGCATTCATGAATTTTTCTCCGGAGGAGTATTTTCACAGATACATTTTAAGCGTCGTAAAACTGCAATGGTAGACAATCACAGTTCGGCGGTCTGCGAAACTTCCTACAACGACTAACCCCATTTCCTATGGGTATTTGACCTGTGAATTTTTCATCCTAAACCTCCCAATCTCATGCTTTAGAAATTAATTAATATCTATTCTTGGTGATTATTTCTCTAACCGGAACGCGGGATGTTACATTATTGGCCACTGGGTCTCGACACATGTCTCAAGCAGACCAGCACTGACATAACCTTTAGTATGAAGAAGGCTAGAAGGTCCTTTTGAAGGTATCCCCGATGAAAGGCGTGGTTCATTTTGGTAAGCGAGGGAAGCTAAACCCTCGGTATATAAGTTTTTTTGGGGGTTACAAAGAGAGTTGGGTCAGTAGCATATGAGTCTGATGATAGCGCATCCCATTTTCAATGTATCCGTGCTCAGACGATATATCCGTGATGGCAGACATGTCCTAACCCAACTCGGCATCTGCGTAGAGCCCTACACGTCCTACCCAGATGAGCCAGTAGCAAGAGTCAAGTCAAGAAGCTTCGCTTGAAGGAGGTAGCCTCGGTGAAAGTCACTTGGAGAAAACAATCCGGAGAGGGAGCAACTTGGGAAGTAGTAAACACTATGTCTTAACCTCTTTTATGACGCTTTCTAAGATAAGGCCAGCAAGCAATTTTGGGGGACAAAAATTGTTTCGGGGGGAAGATTGTGATGTCCTTGAAAAAAAAAGGGCACGTCTCGCACGAGACGCAACTCAGAATGGCTAGCGCACGTTTTTGCATTTTTTTGGGCTAGGAGAGGGCCTGACCCACCCCTTTGTCCATCTCTCCCCCTATAAATAGAGCTCTCCTCCCCCATTTCAACTTGCTTAGAGCTTCAGACTCTTCTACTCTCTTAGAACGAGTTTCTGCTCAATTTTCTTCTCTTCCTCTTATGAAGATACAAAGTCTTCACCTAGGTAAGTATCCAATCCTTTTTAGGATGGCCTAGGGTAGTAGGCCCCGCCGCTGCCACCATGTTGGTAATGGCCCACGGTAGTCCTCAAGACGTCACAACGATGCCAAAACACCATGGTAATGCTAGAACACCATAGCGATGGAAAATCACTACTACAAGACTCACCAGTTAAAAGATTTCTTTATAGGTTTCTTATGGTGGTTTAGTTGGCTTTCCAGGTGCCAACGCCATGCCAGTAGGAGCCTTGAATGCCAGAGTTCCTAAATAAGGCATGGACCCTATTTAAATAAAAACTCTGATTTAGGGCATGGACCCTAACAACGGGCGGGTTCTGGCTAAGGCAAGACTTGGTACTTAAGATGTCGTTTGTGACGCACCTCTCTTACCTGCGAATCCTGTCCTATGTATGGGACGTTAGTCCTTGAGTTCGGACTGATAAAAAAGATTACCTAAGTAGGACACACTTGTCATAATCAGTAGCCTTAGGCCTTAACAACATGGGTAATCAAAGATAGCTCCCTAAAAGACTTTACAAACAGTAGATCACATGATAGATGACTTAGAGCAGTGCGGGGTCAATGAACTCGGAACCCAGACTCAGTAGTAAATAGCTATGAGCGTTAGGCTCCTTAGATTATGGCATGCACGCCCTTCTAAATTTATCAAATTAGGCGAGCGTCAGGCTCCTCAGACTTGGGTATGCATACCCTTATAGATATCCAGGTTGCGTGCATACCAGAACCACCCAAATTTATCCTGGTGAACTAGGGTCAAGTTGTGGCTCCCTCTAATTGTGCTCCTCTGCCAGGGATGTGGGCATACGTGCAATTTAACTTTCCAGTTTTTAGTGCAGTTTATCCAATTATTCAGTACATTCAATTTTATCAGTTATTTTAGTTATTCAGTTCCTTTGACATCAGTTATATGTACATGTATGCTTTAATTGCTTTACTTGTTCCTTCAGGATATATGTATGTATCTATATGCCATTATATGCAGTATCATTGAATTGACAACTCACCCCTCTATCAAAACATTTTCAGATTCGGCTAAGGCTAGTGAGAATGATCCCCTCGTCTAGTGAGCAAGGATTTCAGATATCAATGGTGAGCTCTGCTTCGCAGTGGGGACTACCGAGTAGTTACAGTCATGCTCTTAACACGTAGGGCAGGGTCCTTATCTAGTATTCATGTATTTCATTTCAATCATGACATTATGTAAACTCAGTATTTATTTCAGATCAGTTACTTGAACAGTTATGTTATGAAGATATTTTATAAATAAAGTTATTTATTTACCATTATGAGCATTTCATGCCCGATTAGTATGCTACGTTAGAGCTTCTGTAGGGCAGTTTCCCTACGTACGGTCACGTCCTAAGTTGGGGCGTGACAAAGTGGTATCAGAGTCATAGGTTTCCCTACCCCAATGCCCAGTTAACTTAGCAATAATTCTAACCGCTGAAAAATATAGTTTTGAACTGCTACTAAGTTATCTTTTTCTTGTTGTGATTAAAAGACGAGTGGGTCATCAATGTCATCCAGATAGCCCATTCAAACAGCTTAACATCTCTCTTTACAAATAGTTGTATCTAACAAAAATAATAATTGAGCAAACTTCACATCAGACCATAAAACACATTATGCATGTGCCCACGTTCCTGTTAGAGAAATAATTGCCAAGAATAGATATTAATTAATTTCTAAAGCATGAGATTGGGAGGGTTATGATGAAAAATTCACAGGTCAAATGCCCATAGGATATGGGGTTAGTTGTTGTAGGAAGTTTCGCAGACAGCCGAACTGCGATTGTCTGCCGTTGCAATTTTACGACGCATAAAAGGTATCCGTGAAAATACTCCTCCGGAGAAAAATTCACAAATTCCTTCTAATAATGATATTCTTAGGTAGAGGGAAATTAGGCGATCACGACGGTATAAACGGAATATTTTTCGGACAACCGTGCGCGACGTACCAGCACTTCGAGCGATAAAACACGAGCGAACCAGAATTGGGAAAAAGCAAAATCTGGAGCAGCACGTGAGGGAATTCAGATTGGCTTGGAAATTAATTTTTTATTCATTCACTATTCATTGATTTGACCTTTAATTTATCTTTGTAATTAATTAATTAAAAAAGAAAATAGAAAAGGCATTTTGATAATTAAAAGGGAGGGTAAATAGGTAATTTTGGGGGGTTGCATGGTGGCTATAAATAGCCCAACCATGGTAGAAAATTTTGGAAAAAATTCCATACCTAGCAGAAAATCTGTCCGTTCGTCGATCGATCGAGCTGACCAGAGACTGACTAAAGCTTGGACCAGGCTTAGGAACTTGAGGACCACTTCACCACCATCATCTTCATCACCAACCAGCCCCAAGGAAGTGGGTAACTTAGGCTATCCACCTTCCTTGGTGTTATTGAAGCTTATGTGTTGTTATGTGCATGTGTATGTAAATGAAATGCTTAGAAATGTTTGGTTAGGATTTTGATTGTGTAAGCATGGTTAGGATGTTTCTAGGGGGTCAAATGATGGGTAAAATGGTGTAGGTTTATGTCTTAGAAGCTTGGAAAAAGTGGGAAAGAATAAGGAAAGAGCATGCTGTTTTGCCTTCAGGTTCAGGTGTTGTACGCATCAGGGCGCTGAGTGGCCTGATGCTGCACAGTGTTTTGACCTGAGTAAGATCTTGCGTGGTCAAGAGCCAGGGCAGACCACTGAGCACCGAGCAGTAGCGCTGAGTGATCTGTGATGTGGACGCCACGTAAGTGGATAAGGCTGACACAGGACTTTTGGGGAACCGGGCCAGCGCTGAGCGAAGGGAGCCTTGCGCTAAGCGATAGGACCTCCTAGCACTGAGCGAGGGGAACCTTGCGCTGAGCGGTATGAGCTCTTAGCGCTGAGCGATGGGGGCCTTTGCACTGAGCGGTCTTAGAACCCGAGGGTGCTGGTTAGTTTTGTCTAAGCAACTAAGATATTGTGAGGACTTATTCAGTTGAGTACAGACATTTGCATTACTATAAGTCACCTACGGGTGAAGAGAACAAGAACAGGCTACAAGTATCAAGAAGTTCATGCATCATGAGGAAGTGTTGCCACAGGACTTAGGGCAACCATATATCACTAGAAATAAATTATCTAATGTGCAAAGATGGTAACTGAACGTAGGGAACTGGAAATATCTTAAGAAGGCCCGACCACCAAGGGTCGGTGTACCTTAAAGAAATAACTTAGTTATATAATAGGAAATCCTTCTCTTGGCACGTCATACCTGACAAGCCCCTCCCCGGCCGTACAAAACGGACTGGTTATGATTATGTTACGCAGATAATTATCTGAACGCGGGTTTCAACCCGGAGAGAGAAAAGAAAGCAAGTAAAGAATGATTGAGCTTTTATGTCATGACATTTAAAAGACGGGTAAGAGGTTCACGAAGTTCGGACGCATGCGAGCCTCACTGCCAGTGTTACTACACGTCGTAGCTAGAAAACGGATAACGATCCCCCAGTCTACATGGGAGCGATGGCATCCAACAGCGAAAAGGACGCAGCCACGGGCGTGTAAGAGAAATCCTAATCCCATCATGCATTATATTGATGTAAAATGTGTATGAATGTATGTATGATTATATATGTATGATTATGTATGCATGTTGGGTAAGCCGTCCGTGAGACACGTACGAGACGGTCACTGTAGCACCGCGAGTCCAATAAATAAGCGTGAATGCCTAGGTAATGAAAGATTAGAGATCCCAGTCACCTAGTAATTAGATAAAGCTGCTCAGCATCTTAGGCAAGCAATAACTAGTAGGAAATGTCTAGATGCATGAACACGGATCTCCTGAGTGGCCTGAAGCTTAATTGAGTAACCAGGCCCCACTACCCTATAGTTATCCACTGGGAACCAACCGTTCTCACCCCACTCACTTATGACTTTAGCTGAGCCAGATGACTACCCCGCCGAGGAAGCGGCGGATCGTTCGGAGCATATTTAGGACGGTGGACCCTGAGACAGGGACTGAGACCAAGCACTGGTCGGTGTTAGTAGTGAACAACCCCCTTCCCCTTTGAGTAGTACCACGGGTACCTGCTGAGCAAGGACCTCATGCCGATGGCCCTCCAGCAGATGGTGACACTGGCAAGACGCCACCCTACGAGAAGGACATGGAGGCTGATCCAATTTCTGTAAGGCTACAACCACCCCAGACCCCGAAGAATGGAGCCAGGATGAGTGTGTCTAGAGTTTACCACCGCCGATTTGTGCCTCGCACTCATAATGACGAGGCGGGACCTTCCACCGGACCCCGCGACCCGCCAGACGTACCTGGGACCCCGTCGGCCGAGGAAGATGATCCCGAGGAAGAGGAGGAGGACCGCGAGGAGTGAGCCTGACCCCGACAAGCCTGCTTTCAGTGACCCTGTGATCAGACCAGTCTTGTATTTTGTTGATGTATATATTGATGTGTATTTTGTTCTACTGGTATTATTTTATGTACTGGCTTAGACTCTGTACAGTTATGGCGATGTATATATAACTTGGTAATGTTTATGAAAAAACTCTATCTGTTGGACCCTACTTAGCACTGTGTGTTTGATCACATGTTTATGGTTATGTATGACTGATGACGTTATCATTTATTCGTTATTCGTCTCTATGGAACCTATGGTATAGTTGCTGCGCATGGCTCTAAATTAATGTCTAAATGTTACTTGCAATCAAGAAAAAAAAATGGGTCCTTATTTTGAATTAACTGAACTATTTTAAAGTAAACTAAGGACTACCAGTATTCCTACACAGCAGATAACAACCTAGCGGACGCAAATTATGACTTAAGCATAAGCTGCTAACCTAGGGTGTTACAATGCACACTCTATAGCATACACATACACAATAGCCCGCAAACGCTACATCATACACATACACACTATATGCACTAGTAAAAACCATCTTATATAACTCATTATTGAAATATGACTTGTGCAAAGAGGCCCCCAATCAATAAAAATTTGCAATAGTGAGAATAATGATTATGAATTCACAACAAAATAATTTAGCTAATAAAGACTGAAATTCAAGACTATAACAACAAGGGAAAAATATCTCAACCATCAAAAATTACTAGGAAGGGTTTAATCCCAAATCATAGACAACCAATATTTAGAATAGAATTTATGTAACAAACTAACAAATTCAATATACTATCTTATTGCTTGCAACAATTTGTGAATACACAAAGAAAAGCTATAAATAGGGATGAAATGACATAAAATAAAGACTAACATCACTTAAAAAAAATAGCACGAGAAGCAAACAAAATAAAAATTGAACATGAAGATGAAGCTAAAGGAAGCTAACAATGCTTTGTAGCAAGAGCAGAAATTAGGTGTGGGAGCAGAGGTTAGGTGAGGCATGGCAGCAGAGGTTGGAGGCATAGTGGCAGAAGCTAGAGGTGCAACAACAAAGCCAAGGCACGACAAAGGTTAGGTGCAACGAAATGAGAATGGAAGTGAGAGATGAGGAGGAAAGGTGCAGCGAGGCACGATGGTCGTGATTCGGGGGAAGGACGATGGTTGGCAACAAGGACGAATTACTAAAGAGTGTGTGTAGAGCTGTGGGGGAAAAAAGAAATGAGGGAGTCTTGTGTGTCTTCTTAACCTATTACTACTGACATATTTTTATCAAAATTCGCCGCTACCAATATTAATCAAACGCCGTGTTTCATGAATGAGATAATCTTTCTCCAATGAGAAATTCAAATACTAGTGGTTTTCAGTGGTCAAAATCTGTCAGTAATACCCTAAGCATAAACCCTAACATTAACCAGTATTGAGAAATAATTTAAAAAATATTTATTTTTGCTTGTCAAATTCTTCTATATGTGGTTTGGCTCTAGATGTCGCTGACACACACTAAAACGTCGTTAATTTCAGTGCACAATCAAATAATAATTTATAAAACTAAATTAACCCCAAAAACGTAGTAAAGGGGGCTAACCTAGGTTGTCTCTCAAGGAAGCAATTAGAACCAATTATAATTGCAATTAAAAAGGGGGGTTTGGATTGATGAATAATAATAAAAAGAAAGCAAAATAAAAGTAAGTTAATAATGATAAAAAAAAAAGCAATATCCTGCATACGGTGTTTCTAGATCAAGGATTAATTGTCATTGGTTCCTAATTAATTATTCATAAGAGGGATGTTGTTTATTAGCTGAAATCTCTAACTAACACGCAATTCACTTAAGAGACTACGATCGTCAATCCCCTGAGCATTTATTAATACAGGAATTAAAACCCATATCAATTATGTTCCAATTGCACAACCTTATTAAATCTAATTAGTTCCCCAAAAAGTTCCCAAACCCTAAATCAATAAATCCTACAATCGTTAAGATCTATCAACCTAGAATTAACTCTAACCAATAACATGCAATCGCTATATTATTAATCACAGTCGGAACAAATCATGAATAAACATTAAGCACAAGACCTCGAATTAATCCTAATCTAGAGTTACCGCATGCAAGATATTAAGAAACTACTCCTCCATGGATGGAGGATAAAAACTCATTAAATAAAATTGCAAAATAAAAAGGGAGGTTTGGATTGATGAATAATAATAAAAAGAAAGCAAAATAAAAGTAAGTTAACAATGATAAAAAAAAAAGCAATATACTACATACGGTGTTTCTAGATCAAGGATTAATTGTCATTGGTTCCTAATTAATTATTCATAAGATGGATGTTGTTTATTAGCTGCAATCTCTAACTAACACGCAATTCACTTAAGAGACTACGATCGTCAATCCCTTAAGCATTTATTAATACAGGAATTAAAACTAAGATCTCAGCATTTAAAACCCATATCAATTATGTTCCAATTGCACAACCTAATTGATAGGTGGATTTTGTACCCTATTTTATTATTCTATAATTGAACATTGTATACTAAAGATGTGTAATTTTAATGCTCAATTAATATGTTTTGCGCATTATCCTCTTTTGTGAGAAATTGAGAAAAATGCAAATTTAAGCACTACTTTATCTTAGAATTTAATGTGTAGATTTCTTTTGTTCTTTTTTAGTTTTCTATTTTTATTGCAGAAAATAAATTGTCAAGAGGATCATTGAAGATTTGAAGGAGATTTGATAAGATATAAATTTCAAAGAAGAGATTTGAAGAGAAAATTGAGACCAATAAATTCAAGATTAAATTCAAATTCAAAAAGATTTGGTCAAAGATTTGCTAAGGATTTTTAACGCTGACATTGCTACGGATTTTGTGCTAGGATGGAGATTGAATCTCGATTTGACCTCAACTACAAAGTTGTAGATCTATCTCTTAGATTTAATTAGAGATTTGGATCACCTCAATCCGATATCTGTAGCTGAAGTTATCGCAATTTTACTAACTATTGTGCTGAAAGTGCAGTATTTACTCCCACTTTAGGCCAATCCTCTACAAATAGACATCCTCTCTCAACAACTTGGAGGGAACTTGATACTCAGCCTCCACTTTTATTTTCTGCACTTTTCTCTGTTATTTTATACACTTTAGGTTTATGTTAGTAGTGCTTAGTTATTCAAGGATTGTTGGAGCGCTCGCATTGATAACGCAAGCTCCTAATTATTTGCGAATTCCTTCCGTTATTGTTTTCAGGTTTTGTTATTTCAATTTTCCATTATTTTCTACTCTCTTATTATTTTTATTTATTATGAGTTTTTATCCTTCACCCATGGAGGAGTAGTTTCTTAATATCTTGCATGCGGTAACTCTAGATTAGGATTAATTCGAGGCCTTGTGCTTAATGTTTATTAATGATTTGTTCCGCCCTTGATTAGTAATATAGCGATCGCATGTTATTGGTTAGGGTTAATTCTAGGTTGATAGATCTTGACGATTGTAGGATTTATTGATTTAGGATTTGGGAACTTTTTGGGGAACTAATTAGATTTAATTAGGTTGTGCAATTGGGACATAATTGATATGGGTTTTAAATGCTGAGATCTTAGTTTTAATTCCTATATTAATAAATGCTTAGGGGATTGACAATCGTAGTCTCTTAGGTGAATTGCGTATTAGTTAGAGATTTCAACTAATAAACAACATCTCCCTTATGAATAATTAATTAGGAACCAATGACAATTAATCCTTGATCTAGAAACACCGTATGCAGGATATTGCTTTTTTTATCATTGTTAACTTACTTTTATTTTGCTTTCTTTTTATTATTATTTATAAATCCAAACCCCCCTTTTTAATTGCAATTTTAATTGGTTCTAATTGCTTCCTTGAAAGACGACTTCGGTTAGCCCCTGTACTACATTTTTGGGGTTTTCTTAGTTTTATTAATTATTATTTGATCGCACACTGAAATTAACGACGTTTTGGTGTGTGTCAAATTTGGCGCCGTTGCTGGGGAAGCAATTTAGCCAATTCTTTTTTTTCTTTTTCTTTTTATCATTTAAATTTTGTTAATTCATTATTTTCTTGCTTTTGTTTTTTTTCTTTTTTGAAAAAAATTCTTTTTTTTATTATCGTTTTTTTCCTAAAAAAATATATTTCCCTTTTTTTCATTTTCGTTTTCTTTCTTATCCAAAAAAAAATTCTTTTTTTTCTTTTTCTTTTTATCATTTAATTTTTGTTAATTCATTATTTTCTTGCTTTTGTTTTTTTTCTTTTTTGAAAAAAATTCTTTTTTTTATTTTCATTTTTTTCCTAAAAAAATATATTTCCCTTTTTTTCATTTTCGTTTTCTTTCTTATCCAAAAAAAAATTCTTTTTTTTCTTTTTCTTTTTATCATTTAATTTTTGTTAATTCATTATTTTCTTGCTTTTGTTTTTTTTCTTTTTTGAAAAAAATTCTTTTTTTTATTTTCATTTTTTTCCTAAAAAAATATATTTCCCTCTTTTTTCATTTTCGTTTTCTTTCTTATCCAAAAAAAAAATCTTTTTTTCTTTTTCTTTTTATCATTTAATTTTTTTTAATTCATTATTTTCTTGCTTTTGTTTTTTTTCTTTTTTGAAAAAAATTCTTTTTTTTTATTTTCGTTTTTTTTCCTAAAAAAAATATATTTCCCTTTTTTTTCATTTTCGTTTTCTTTCTTATCCAAAAAAAATTCTTTTTTTTCCTTTTCTTTTTTTTTCTTCTATTCAAAAAAAAAATTCCTTTTTTTTCTTTTTTTTTTCTTTCCTATCCAAAAAAAAAAAATCATTTTTGTCTTCATTTAATTTTGTCCCTCAAATGTACTATCATGTACTCTAACAATTTTTCTAGTTCGCAGTGGTCTAGTGTTCCTCGCTTTTCAGGTAATGGAGCGGATTTTGATAGTTTTCAACAGAGGTATCACCGGAGGATGGGGGAACTGGAAAGGTTGCCTAGGGACACCATTCGAAGGGTATTGATGACCTTGTCGTACAATGTCGCCGAGTTGTCTGAACAACAATGGGAAGACCACTTAAGTCGTTGTGGGGTGATGACTGCACCATTCTATCCCTACCAACCTTACCCCGAGCCTTACTCTCTTCCCTATCCTACCAAACACATCAACCGCCACCACACGAACCTCAACCATACCCACATGACCCATACCCACCATATCCTTATTCACTAGAGCCCACATATTGCTAACCCTCGCTTGAACCCTCATACTAACCTCCCCATTGCCAACAACAAACTCAAAACCCTTCCCGAGAGGTGCTAGCGATGTTGCTAGAGGGGATAATGCAGGGGGTGAAGGAGGTGTGTGCTGATTTGCAAGAGTTGAGAAAGGAGATAAAAGAAACCATGGCTGCATCTAGTGGGCATAAAGAGGGCAGTCGCCAGGATAATGAGGTCGTGTGTGAAACCCCACCATCTGACATCATTGATGATGGTGGGTCTTCAGATGTTTTGGTAGAAGAGTCACCCAAACTCGTCATTATTGATGATGAATCTGATACTGAGGTGGTGTTTGAGGAGCCACAACCAGAGGAAGAAGCACATATCACTTGTGTTATTCTTGGTGTGGTAGAGATGCTGGTCGAGCCTGCCGTTCTATCTAAATTCCCCCCGTTCATTCCATTACTCCCATCATCCCCTCTCCTAGCCTATCAATTACCACCACTTGAGTTACCCCTTAAGACACATGTCCCTCTCCTTGGACCATGTGATTATTGTAACATCCAGCATTTTTCCCCCTCTGTAAAAAGTTCGTAAAAATAAATAAAGCAATGTATAAATGAATTTAGAAAGAAGAAAAACATTACAAGCGTATCCCTTAGTGAGAATTTCCCCAAACAACTGTTCATAGAGCCCTTTGTAGGAGTTGACCTGTCGAGGTCAATAGAAATTATTATGTTGGGAATTTCCAAATTCTGCTGATACTCAAATGATTCCTCTCGACCTCTAGAGATGGATGAAAAACCTAAAGTGTCGGTAAAACGGAAATTGGTTCGGTTTCGGACGATTCTACAGACACTAGAACGGTCCCGTTTGGCCCCATTTGGCCCTGTTTAGCAGGTAAAATTGAGCAGAGAGCCCTGAGTCTCTGGAAACCGGTACCAGGGAAAAGTGTTAGACACCTTAGAATAGTCCCACGACCCCATTGGGAAAGTCGGGAAGTGACGAAACCGCGAGCGGAACAGCGGTCTACGGTCACCGGGGCTCGATGACGTGTAAAAGGTATATGTGAAAAATAATCCTCCGGATAAAAATTCACAAATGCCTTAAACCAATAATATTCCCATGAAGGGGGAAAATAGAGGATCGCGACGGTACAAGCGGAATATTTTTCGGACGACCATGCGCGACACACCGGCACTGCGAGCGATAAAACACGAGCGAAACGGGACCGGGAGGTGGTCAAAGATGGAAACCAGCACGTGGGAGATCTGATTCCAATGGAAAATAATATAAAATTCAATTACTATTCATTGATTTGACCCCTTAATTTCTTTTGAATTAATTAATTATAAAAGAAATTAAAAACGGCAAAATTGTAATTATGCTTAGGGCCAGAAATTTGGCTATAAATAGCCCTTCATTTTCAAACATTTGAAGAGAGAAATTCTCTCTGGAGCTAGCCGAAACTCTGCCCGTGTGTGCCGCGGTTACCCTACAGAAACTCTGCCGGACGCTTGGACCGTGCTCAAGGCTTGGAGGACTGCTCCCCCCCATCCTTCTCATCACCGAATCAGCCTCAAGAAAGTGTGTAACTATGGCTACTCACCTCCTTGGTGGTTGTGTTTGATTATGTGTACGTGTATGCTTCTATGTTTATGTATGCTAGAACACATGCTAGGTTAGGGAGATGATTCTGAAAGGTCGTGTGACCTGGATTAGATAAGCTTGATAGTTGGAATATGTATGAACACGTCAAGGAGTAACCATGAGCAAAGGGGAATAGAAAGGAAAGAAAATAAAGCATTCGGTTTTCAGATTCGCCCAGTGACCGCTGAGCGGCCCTTGGTACCGCTGAGCGGCGTGTATCACTGAGCGGTCCCAAGTTACCGCTGAGCGCTCTGGCTCAAACCGCTGAGCAGCCCTAGGGTACCGCTGAGCGGTATGAGACCTAACTTTGTTATGGAAGCTGTCTTGAGGTACATAGTCCAACAAATTATGATTTATATGATATGTATGATTGAAGTACATGAGCTATGTGACATAATAGGTACGATTTCCTGTATTATGATTCATTTAAGTAATATGTTAGCATGCCATGCATCATGTTAAGGTACATTCAGAGGACTAGGAGTTAATCAAGTAATGAGTAAAGATTATAATTGAAATGAACCATAGGGAACAAGTCATCTCATGATATGTGCAAAGATCAACATTGAACGTTAAAGAAAAAGGATGTAGTTATGATAGTAGGAAAGTCTAAGCAGAACAAGTAAACAGTAATAAGAACAGATTAACAAGTAAAGAAGAGCAGAACAGACAATCAGATATTAGTCCGCTTCCTGTCTTGCTGTGAGGGCTGACCCTTCGCCACCTGGTGAGCGGGTGGAGTCATGTTGTCTCGAGGAACAGGCAGAAAAGGTTAGGTCGTAAGCACCAGGGGACGAGTCCCAAGGTGTACGAGGAGGTGTGGACAAGTCCGCTTCCGGTGACACTGTCAGGGCTGTCCCTCGCCAGCCAGAGATCGGGTGGAGTTATGTTTCCTCGAGAAACAGACAGAAAAGTTTAAGTCATGCACCACCAGGGGACGAGTCCCAAGGTGCACGAGGAGGTGTGGACCAGCAGTTAAAGCAAGAGAAAAGTAAAATAAGAGAAAGTTAAAGCAAGATTAACATGATGTCCTACATGCATAAGAAAAGATAAGAAAGAAGAACACTAACTCGGGTGAGCCGGTATGCATAAGATAAGCAAAGACAGACGCTAACCCAGGTGAACCGGTATGCGTAAGATCAGTAAAGAAGAGCGCTAACCCGGGTGAGCCGGTATACGTAAAAGAAAGAGCAAAGTAAAAGAAAGAGGAAAGTAAAAGAAAGAGGAAAGTAAAGAAAGTAAAGGATAAAAGAAAGAAAGAAAGAATTATAGTATGTAATGTATGCTTGAATGTATGTATGTAAGGTATGTATGACAGTATGAATAAGTAAGAAGCTAAGTAAATAAGTAAGGAGATAAGTAAATATGAAGAAGATAATTAGATATGAGGTAAAGCGAAGGAAAGTAACAAGCACGATAACTTAGTAAGCAAGAATAGTTCCCCTCTCACTTAGTAACGTAGATAAAGCTGTTCAGGACCTTAGGCCAGATAATAATCAGTAGGGATATTAGTATGCATGTTCACTTAGAAACACCTGAACGGCCTGGAGTATAATTAAATGAAACCCGAGAGCGCAGAGCTACAGTTTTTCACTGAGAACCTACCGTTCTCACCCCCACTGCCTTGTGACTCCAGGTACCATGATGTGAACGCCGAGACGGAAGAGGGATCGGAATGATAAGCCGAGTTGTGGACGCTAGAACCAGCAGAAGCTAGTATTTTGTTAGGGGCATACTGAGCAGTGTTACAGTAGCCCTTGTATTTTGAGACTATGCACTGTATATGATGCACATGTAACTTGTACATTATTTATTGTAATTATAACTATGTGACTTGTGTGATGGACCACAATGAATGTACAGTTATGCTTTACTACTACTTGATTGTTACACCTAAGGGCTTTACCGCTTGTTATAATTGTTCTTTCCGACGCATGGCTCTATTTTATTAAATAATCGATGCAAATGAAAAGTTTAAAATCGATCCTTATTTTCCTAAACCAGTATTTTCTAGAAATTGATAATGGGCTATAAGCATCCCCACCAGGTAGAAAACAACCTAGTGATCATTGTTTACTACGTACGGGTAAATAGTTAGCTAGGGTGTTTCATTTGGTATCAGAGCAGTTTGGTCCAATGGAGCCTGAGGACTGAGCTACACTATGCTTTCGGGCATGAACACGGTGTATGTCCTTGCTATGTGGTATGTGCTAAGTTATGTGTATTGGCCTGTCTTGAGAACGGATCAGCTCGAGATTTGTGCAGGTACGACAGATTAGCCATGCCACCTCGTAGGGATAGGACACGGTGCAACGATCACCGCTAACGCCACAGGAGATTGAAGCTCGGAAATATCGGGACTTCAACAAAGCCAGACCACCGGTCTTTGAAGGAGTAACCCGGACTTGGTCCATGGCTGGATCCAGAAGATGGAGCAGATCTTTAAAGACGTCCCATGCACTGATCCCCAGAAGGTCAAGTTCGCATCAAGGAAGCTGGAGGGAACAGCCGGAGAATAGTGGGACATGACCAGGCCCCAGTTCGAACAAGATGATGGTCAGGTTACTTGGAACCAGTTTAAGGTGGTGTTCTTGGATAAATATTATCCGCAGGAATTGTAAGACAGAAAGGAGGTAGAGTTTTTGGAGCTCAAGTAGGGCGCAACAACCGTTGCGGAATACATAGCAACATTTGACAGACTCTGCCGGTATTCACAAGACTACAAGCTCCACCCTAGTGAGAGTTGGAAGTGCAGGAAATACCAGCGTGGATTGAAGCACAAGTTGCGGGTATTTATGAATGTATCTGGCGTACGAGATTATGCCACCCTGGTTAACACATGTCTGGCTCAGGAAGGAGCCAACAGGGATTTAGCACGAGTGCGCAACACGAGGAATAAAAGAAGGTTTGAAGAAACAGGCGGCTCACCAGTCGAACAAAGGAAAAGAGGACCCTTTCAAGCCTTATCTTTCCTGAGGGGAAAGGAACCGGTCTCAGACCAACAGTGGCAACCCCAATCACTAGAGCAGGATCAGGACACGTACCAACCAGACCAAGCAATCTCACAGTCACACCAAGGCGGAGGACGCGTGCCACCTTGTCAGAAGTGCGGTAGACCCCACAGTGGAATCTGCTTAGCCGGGAAGGACGTCTGCAATCGATGTGGAAAGCCCGGCCACCTCTCCGCACAGTGTCCCTACCCGTCAACCAACATGGAGTTTGCCACTGATGTGGGACAAGTGGCCATTTCGCCAGAGACTGCAAACTCAACCCCGCTCTGCGATCGGGAGTAGCTTTCACCATGGCAGCGGAAGAGCAATGCCCTACCTAAGGTACGTAAATAGTAAGGAGTAGGAACCTTAATTGCGGAAGAGATACTCGAA
>QANU01043320.1:10036-28835 GCA_003254905.1 Nissolia schottii
CGGTTCTTGGGAGGTGAAAGAGGGTGGCAAGAATGCTTGCTTTCTTGGAGACAAAGTGGTGTTCTTGGAGCTTGGCTTGAGGTGTGGTTATGGAGGCTTGGAGAAGATGAAAATTTCTTTGAGATTTTTGGGGGAGAGCTCGGTTTTGGAGAGCTGAAATGGAGAGAAGATTAATTGATTTCTAGGATTTAATTAAATGTAATGAATAGTGGGAGGTATGGGCATGGGTATGGTTTATGATGTGAGAAGGTATGGTGATGAGATGTTTGGAAGCTTAATTTAAGGGATATTTTTGACCCAAAAACCCCTTCAAAACCGTGCAGCCCTTCACCATGCAGCTGCTGAGATTTTATTTTCTCCCGGTTCTAGTTTGCTCGTGTTTTATCGCTCGCAGTCTCGGCGGCGCACGGTCGTCCGAAAAATATTCCGTTTGAGCCGTTGCGATCCTCTAATTCCCACCTACCTAAGGGTATTAATATTTAAAGGAGTTTGTGAATTTCTCTCTGGGAGATTATTTTCACGGACACCGTTTTGCGTGCCAAATTTCATCGGTGAACAACGACTGTTCGGTTGTTTGCCGAATTTTCTACCGCTACACATCTAAATTCCTAGGGACATTTTAACTAAAATTTTCCACCTCAATTCTCTAATCATGCTTAGAAAATTAATTAATTATTTATATTTTACGAGTATTTTTCTAAGGANGCCGAATTTTCTACCGCGACACATCTAAATTCCTAGGGACATTTTAACTAAAATTTTCCACCTCAATTCTCTAATCATGCTTAGAAAATTAATTAATTATTTATATTTTACGAGTATTTTTCTAAGGAAAAATCGGGATGTTACAGCTACTGTTCAGCTAGTTTGTGCAGAATCCTTCCTTGCCTGGCTACTTCCAAGCTCTTACTTTTAGAATAGATGTATGAGAGGTTTTCTTTAAGATGCTAGGAGAATTTGTGAGGTTAGGGTTTAGGAAACTTGAACTAGGTTTTGTGAGGGAAAGTCTCTGGGTTAGTGTTTGGATAGTGTAATAACCGAATTTGTAAACGGACAGAGTTTGGTCAAGGTTCTCCTATTTTCCTCTCTAAATTTTGGAACAAAGGGGGGTATTTATAGGCCTCATGGCTGAAAATTCCATCCCCAAAATACCCTTGAGCATAATTTCAACTATGCCCCTTCGATGATGTTATTCATGACATCATAAGCCTAGTCACCTACTTAGTCACTATGTGACTCATAGGTGTACTTCTTGACTTGGCCAAGTGGGCCAATTTTGGCCGTGTGAAATGGTTGTTTCTTGGCCGATTTTTGTGGCCAAGAATTAACGGGCTCCGACAGATCAATTTTGATCAGGTTTTATTGTTTCCGGTCCCAGTACTTCGTGTACGGTTGTCCTAAAAATATTCCAATCACATTCTTGTGATCTCCTAATTTTCCTAAAAGAGATTTGAGGTCCATTGGAGGTGTTTGTAAATTCTTTTCTGTAGCCATACCTTTTACGGATACTTTTAACGCGCGATTATATTCAGACGACAGCAAGGGTTTATTCTAGTGTCTGCAGAATTTTATGAAAACGCGTAGAAGCATTTCTACAGAAAATTTTAATCCTAAGTGTTAATAATTCCAATGATTTAACCTACAATGGAAATCTCTAAATTTTTATCTGGCGAGAGTTTGCTAAGGAGAAAACGCGATGTTACAGCTTTCATATATATATAGGCAGCACAACACCGCCTTACCGTGCTGCCTTTTTATTATAATTATTACATTATATTATATACTATTATTATATTATATATTATTATTATTATATTATTTATATATATATACATGCTTATCCCTCTACAGGGATAAGTTTAGCCTACGTGGCTTAATTCTAATCATGTTTGATCGCGTTTTATCGTAAATCGTTCGTGTGCGAATGTCCTAAAAATATTTTGGACATACCGTCGTGATCTACTAATTTTCCTTATTAATAGTTTGATTCTGGTTGAGGTATTCTGGGATTTATTTTCTTATTAGGGTATTTTATGGACACCTTGGGTATCCGAAAAAATTCCAAATTGGACTGAAAATCGTCCTGAATCTCGGGAAAGTCTACGAGATCGCGAAACCATAATTTTAAGCGGGGGTTTTACGAAAAAATTTATTAATTAAATTTCTCCTTCTTAGAAATCGGGTCCAAATTATTTACAACGCGTAATCTCAAGATGGGGAAAAATCGGGATGTTACAACACGTACCTGCAAAATTTATTGCGAAATTCACCTCCAGAGTTTGCGGCAATATTTATCTATAAATTTTTCTGTGAAATGTTTCATGCAAAAAAATTTGCATCAAAATTCCTCCTAAACACCCAACTGACAACAAAAATTATTTGTAAAATTTTGCAATTTTCTACGAAAAAATCCATAGGTAATATTTTTCTGCGAATTGTGGAATTCACATCTACCAATTACCTACCATCGTATCACCTACAGATTTCAATCCACAGAAAAATTCACAGAAAATGTGATTACTTACAAATTGTTAGGCAAAAATCACAACAAAATATGTAAGTAATGAGAAAATTTTTAGTAATATTTCTTGAAGAATAGTACACTCTTTTAATTTAATATACGTGAAAATTATGAAGTTTTAGATATTATATTATCTATTGTGTGTATGATAATTGTTTGTGCATAAATCAATTAACGCTTACAAACCCTTCACGTTAATTTCCATTATTTTGTGAGTAGCATTTTCAGAAGATAACCCATCATGCTAAGCCTTTATTTTTTAATCGTAAAAATGAATGTTAGGCACTGTGTTTAGTCCTTTGTGATATGCAAATCTTTCCAATTTAATAACAATTTTAAAATTTTAAATGCTGTTTTTGTCATTTTATGTAGGACAAGTTGAATTAATTTATATTTGAGCTTCATCTTCTAGAAACTAAACCAACTCTAAGGCTGCAAGCTAGCAAACCATACCAACCAAGTATTTTAAATTGAGGAGTGTTACTTGTACACCAATTTTAGTGTAAAAATTAAGTCTTCTCTTTCACATATCATAAAGCTCACATTATGTGAATGTGAGCCTTATAATATGTGTGAAAGAAAAGAATTGATGTTTACACCAAAGTTAGTATATAAATAACATTTTTATTTTAAATCTCAATAGGCCAAAGAACAAATACGCAGAAAGAGAATAAAATAAATGAAAGTACAACTTCAACTACAAACAACATCCATTGACAAAATTGCCCTCGGTCTAAATTACTATGCTATGGAAGATACAAAAATATATTATGAGAAACATTTAAAACAACTTTTAAATAACTACATAAGCAAAAAGTGCACCACTTATCATAATGGAATCCACCATTGGTCTCATATTTTTGTGAGAGTGATTATTTAAAAGTTGTCTAAAATAATAATTTTTATAATAACATGACTCCATAAAGTATATTCCCTTTTTAAGATCAATGTTACGATGACAATTTTATTTGACAATTTTAGGACAATCACATTCACAAAAGTGTGAAATTTACTTTGAATCTAATTATAGTGGACTCTACACTATTGTGAGTATGATTATTTTAAAGTTGTCAATAATATTGTAATCCAATCATTTTTTCTTTTTTCAAACTATTTGTAGAGTTAGATGTGGCCTAGTGTTTTCCTTTTTCTTTTTCTTTTTTTGTGTGTTTTCGATATATTTTGGAAGTTTTAGGCATATGATCTGCTACTAGAACCCTGGAGTATTATGGCTAGCACATATACAAAACCAAGACTTACAGATAGGTCAACAAAAACCCAGAAAAGGAATTGGGGTACGAAAGCGGAGGGTTTCAATAGAAAAGAGCCGTGTGAAATTGTTTGGGCCTAAGTGCAGCTGTGCAAGACTTTTATATCCCTTCTAACAAAACGAAAGGAAATATTCCTGAAATATTTGGTGCTTTTGCAATAGGGAGAAAGTGTCGCAAGATGACAAGCCAAAAGTTCCTTTTCCAAATTTATGACCATTTAATGCACGAAAGTCAACGAGGGGTAGCCATGTCATTTTCCTTTAAACAAACATCTTAGACTTGAGATACTCGGTTGTCCATTTTAATTAAACATTAAACCAATTATTCAAATCTTCGGGGATCTTTACTTGCTATCCAAACAACTACATATATGCAACCCTGCTCTTCCCCTCTCTCTCTATATATATTTTATGTACAAAGTAGAAGAATTCCAAGGTGCATACCTAGACAACTAATCACACAAGAACCAAGAGTGGAAAAATTCAACGTAAGAACTGATACAAAAAGAAGCTGAAAACCCACTTTTCTCTCATGAGCAGTTGAAGATTTTGAATATTATCCTTCTACCCTCTCCGCCCTTTGAAAGTCTTAAAACCCATTTCATTTCCACCAATCTCTGTTCCTACCTAATACTCACATATTCTCACCAAGATTTCCCCCAAGCCCAAGCTTTCTCACGTATATATATCTAAATTGACACCTTTTTTTGCAACCATATATAGCAGCTATATGAGGTTGTAGATTACCATCCCAAAAATTTAAACCGGTTCAAGTTTTTCGATCGATCAATTGATAGAGGCTAAGACTTTGAACAAAGAGAAAATCAGTTCAAGCTTTCTGATAGATTGATAGAGGCTCAGACTCCTGGTCCATTCATTTACAATTATAAATTGACCATGAAAGTTATATGGAAATCCATATTCTCCGGGTGCTACAAGGGGGGTGAGTATCCCTCAGCGAAGCCCAAGAAAGTGGTTTCAACAAAGCCGAATTCTTCGTCGTCTCGCAGGGTCTCCGTGACCGATTTGAGCTTCCCCGCTGGCACAACGACGACGCTCTCAGAGGATCTCTCCATTTCTCTGGCGGGGACTAACCTGCACGTTTTCACGCTCGTTGAGCTCAAGGGTATGACTCAGCACTTCTCTTCCAGCAATTTTCTTGGCGAAGGCGGGTTCGGACCTGTGCATAAGGGTTTCGTTGATGACAAGTTCAGGCATGGCCTCAAGGCTCAGCTGGTGGCTGTCAAGCTCCTGGATTTGGATGGCACCCAAGGCCACAAAGAGTGGTTGGTATGTAGTTTTTCCCATTTATTTTTGTCCACGTATTAGTGTCAGATATGTTTGGTTACATGCTCCATATTATTAATTAGTGGAGTATAGAAATTCTTAGTTATAATATTCTAGTAACAACCTTTTTATTTGGTCTGGACTAATTACTACTTGGCATATCATTTATAGGTTGTTATTGTTTGTCAGTTTTCTTACATTTTAATGCTGAGATGATATACAAACTACTGTATCCCTTTAAAAATATTATTCGATTGTTTCGTAATATTTTTGTTTTAATGTATCTAAATATAATTTAACTATTATGATATACTTTTGCCTTAATGTTATTTAAAAATGCTTGCTCATATAAAAATTTCTTTACAAACTACTTTGTTTCCTTTTAAAGTAATTGTTCATTTGATTGTTTTAATACATTTAAATATTATTGAACTATTTTAATACAATTTTATCTTAATGTTATTAAGTAAGTTGCCATTATTTTGAAAGGAAGCGAACAACGATGAATAATATAGAGTTAGACTTTGCTTTTATTACTTTGTAATTAGGTTTAAGTTTTGTTATATTCTTCAGCAAATCATCCCACTTACTGAATAAAAAATAAATCAATAAATGCAATCAATATCTTTAAAAATCCAATTGAAATTAATATTTACTTCATTTAATTACTATACGTGCTGGAGGATTTGTTGGAATTTAGTTAGAGAATTTAAAATTATTCTATATAACAATTTCTTGTTTTTGAATCAAAAAAAAAAAATTCTTGTTTAATGTCTCCATGGCTTAATAATGAGTGCTTAATTAAAGATAATTTTTTTATAAGTGCTTTTGAGTAGTCTGAAACTCCTTTTGCTTTTCTGACAGACTGAAGTTGTTTTTCTGGGACAACTAAGGCATCCGCACCTTGTGAAGCTGATTGGATATTGCTGTGAAGAAGATCACAGACTTCTGGTATATGAATATTTACCAAGAGGAAGCTTAGAGAATCATTTATTTAGAAGTAAGACATCTAAATGCTATATACTTTTCTAATTTCAATCTTATTAATTAATTAAGACTTGAAAATTGTTAACCCACATTTTTTTTTTGTTGGGGAAATATTCCAGGATACTCTGCATCATTACCCTGGTCAACAAGAATGAAAATTGCAGTTGGAGCAGCAAAGGGTCTAGCCTTTCTTCACGAAGCAGAGAAGCAAGTCATCTATAGAGATTTCAAGGCTTCAAACATCTTGTTAGATTCTGTAAGCATCGCTGTCTTTCTCATTCCAATGGTGAATTTGTCCTTTGCAATTAACCTCCTTTTATCAAATATATAATAAAGGATTAAATAAATTTTTAGCCTTTATAATATCAAAAAGACTGTCTTTTGGAGCTAGACGATATTGACGTAACCACTGAATTCGTCACGTTAGCGTGCCATTAATTAAAAAACAAACAAAACCCAAACCCCTTCTCTCTTTCTCTCAAACCCAAACCCACCTTCTCTTTCAGGCCTTCGTCCCTCTCTCAGACCCATCTTCTTCTCTCTCCCATCTTTCCCTCTTCCCCTCATCTAACTCTCTCTTTTCGTCCCTTATTATCAAATCCACACTGAAGCTCTACACCGCAACCGCCTCAAGGGACTTGTTCGAGCTCTGCGTCATGGAAGGAGGAACCAGAATCGGCGGCAGAATCAGCACCTCCGAGTTCAGCTGCGGCAGGATCGAGGTGGGTGCTACCTGGATCCACGGAATCGGTGGCAGCCCAATCCACAAGATAGCACAATAGATCTGCTCCCTGCAGTCCGAGACCCCCCGGGAGTGCATGGACGGCAGCTCGGACGAATCGCCGGGCTTGACAACAATCGCCGAGGGCGGGTTCCTTCTAGAGCCTTCCATTATTGATCCCGTGACGAGGCTGTTCAAAACCCTGATGGAGTATTCCCAAGGGAAGAAAGGGCTTGATGCTTATTTGGGGGGTTCGGTGAAAGAGGAAGGATATTGTGGGAATTGGAGCAGGAGGTCCCTCGAGGAGGCGGTGTTTGCAATGCATGAGAACACTCAAGAGGACATACACATCAGCAGGTGACCTCATGAGCCTTGACCTCATTAGCAGGGATGCGGAGAGAGAGTGAGATGAGGGGAAAAGAGGGATGCCACTGCTAGCGCGCCGTCTCGACGGTGATGACGGCGGTGGCCGGTGCAGTCGAAGAGAGAAAGATGGGAGAGAGAAGAAGATGGGTTTGAGAGAGGGATGGAGACCTGAGAGAGAGAGAAGGTGGGTTTGGGTTTGAGAGAAAGAGCGGATGGGTTTGGGTTTGGGTTTTGTTTGTTTTTTAAATGCTGATGTGACGAATTTAATTAGCGTCGTTCAATCCTAACTGAAAGTAAAGATTAAAAACGAATAAAATTTTTTTTATAGGACTAAATTTTAACGAAAAATTTTTTAGGGATCAAACACAAATTTTTTGATATTACAAGAATTAAAAACTTATTTAACCCTATAATTAAACTCACTCTTCTTATCATTTGTTTAATATTCCAGGATTACAATGCAAAACTCTCAGATTTCGGATTGGCAAAGGACGGTCCTGAAGGAGATGACACCCACGTTTCAACCCGAGTTATGGGCACCCAAGGCTATGCCGCCCCAGAATATGTCATGACAGGTAAATTGAATTTGTTAGGAGTATACATTTTTGTATACTAATTCTAATTGTAATCCACTTCTAGACGTATTTATTAAACAATAACAATGAGTGATGGAATCATCTTAATTAACACTAAATACAATATATTTCACACGCGTTATAATCTATCCCTTAAATATTATTTGGGACAATTTTTTGAGACATTTTAAAGGAATACTATAAATTATATATCCCTTAAATATATAAACTATCCCTTAAATGTTGGTTTAGTTGAGAGGAAAGTTAAGTTTTATTTTCAACCAAATTTTAAAAGTAAAAAATCTTTAAAAAAGAAACAAAAATAACCTTTTTATTTGGTTTTGGTACACATATATCTTAATACCCAATCCACACTCACATTCTTCTACTTATGAAATATATTATGTCCATACATGTTAGTTCACAAATAATATTTGTCCAAGAAAAATATAATAATTTTTTTTTCTTAAAGAATCAAGAAAAAAATTGATTGAAAAAGTATAGTTTTTCAAATTTTCAATACTTTAAATAATTACTTTTAAAAATTCTATTTTAGATTAATTCTTCAATCAGTGTCCTTAGGCCACTAGATGATTTGCAAAAACCATATAATAATAACACGATTGTTAACTTGTGCTAGAACTATTGTGGCTAACTTAATTTAATATATATTTATTATTTGTCATAGGCCACTTGACAGCAATGAGTGACGTGTATAGCTTTGGCGTAGTGTTGTTGGAGCTGCTGACAGGGAGAAGGTCAGTAGACAAGAGTCGCCCACCAAGGGAGCAGAACCTTGTAGATTGGGCAAGGCCAATGCTGAACGATCCCAGGAAGCTTGGTAGGGTAATGGACCCTAGACTTGAAAGGCAGTACTCCGAAATGGGTACCAAAAAAGCAGCTGCATTGGCTTACCAATGTCTCAGCCACAGGCCAAGGAATAGACCTACCATGAGCACAGTGGTTAAGGTCTTGGAGCCACTCCAGGACTTTGATGACATCCCAATTGGACCCTTTGTGTACACTGTTCCCTCAGCTGATGCAAATGAATCACATGAAAATTATTCTCCTAATAAGGAGAGGAAGAGGGAAAGTGGGGGCCACCACCATCACAGGAACCATAGGCGTCCGCATCCACTTAAATCACCCAAGTCGCCAAATCCACAATCACAATCACAATCACATTCTAATTCTCAAAATGAGAGACATCGAAATGGTAGAAAAAGTTAGTCATGTTGATCTCAACCATCACATAAGAAAGAAGTGTGTTATTTGAACTCATTTATGTTGGATTGTGAGATTTGACCAGATTAATACTAAGAATTAGAACACCAAGCAAATAGGAATTTAGATAAATAATACCTTATTGATCGATAATAATAATCAACATCGTCCATTGAACCATGTTGCTCATTCACACAAGCACGTCAACAACAAGAGAACCCACTCCTTCTCTGTATCCTGTTCAGAGGTTACACCAATGGAACAATAACTGCCAAGAGTGTCAGACTGGAGTGGGGATCCGACCCTCGTAACATGAATATATATAGAAGCACAATCTTATCTATCAAATATCTAATAACATTTGGCCTCTACACCACATATCAACACACTCTTCATTGGGCCTTAGCTTAATAACACATGGTGACTCCAAACCCATTATGAATTGTAACATCCCGATTTTTCCCTTACGAAGGATTTCGCATGATAAAATACGAGCCAATTATTGAGACTGGAAAATTAAATCCTAAGATTTATCTTTCAAAAATACCAGTCAAAATAATGGTTTTATGATCTCGCAAAATTTCACGAAATCTGGACCGATTTTCAGTCATCGCAAGAATTTAGTTGTGTATCAAAGGTATCCGTAAAGAACACTTTTATAAAAATAAATTTATGAATACATTGGATTAAGTTAAATTCCTCCTTAAAAAAATTAGTAGATCACAATGATATATTTGGAATATTTTTAGGACACCCGTACAGGAAGTACACGAATAGCTAACGACCAAACGCGATCAAAATTTGGTCTCAAAATTGAAGGGCAAAGTCACAGCCAGCTTAGGAAATTTTACATGGCCAGAAATTCTCCATTTGGAGAGTCAAAATGTCCAAGTTTATCACTAAAGATGATTAGGCATAGTGACTCATGTAATGACATCATGACTTATGTCATTATTCACTAATTTTTATTCAATTCTTCTTCAAATTTGAAGAAGAACACACGGCCAAGATGGCTATAAATAGCCCCATGGTCTTGATTTTTCATATGAAAGAGATTCCTATGAGCACATTCTGCTCACATACTCTGCTGTTACTCAGCCAGAGCAGAAACACAGAACCTTACTACACAAGCCTTAACACGATTTTTCCCATAGTTCCCCACAACCTTGTTCCCCTAAATTCTTTTTAGTTATTCTAAAGGAAACCCTAGTCCACATACCCTAGAATTGGTTCAGTAGCAAGTCACACAAATGCTCGAGACACCGGAGATTTCCAGGGTTTCTGCTGAAATATTTAGAAACGTTCCTACAAGTATGTAATCTTAAAAACATCACTACCTTAGTGATTTATGTTATGTTTATGTTTTTGATATTGTTATGGTTTGCCTGGAAAACTGCTGGTGTTTATTGTAACATTCCATTTTTTCCTTAGTAAGGATTTCATAAATTCAATAGGGGAAACAAGCTCTCACACAAGCTTTGGGGTTAAGAGTGTCTGTAGAAATAATTCTGCTCATTTTCTTAAAATTCTGCAGACACTAGAATAAACTCTTTTTGTCGTTTGAGTATAGCCGCACGTCCAAAGTATCTGTAAAAGGTACGGCTACAGATGAGAATTCACAAATACCCCAAATGAACCTAGATTATTCTTTAGGAAAATTAAGGAATCACAAGGACGTGATCAGAATATTTTTAGAACAACCATACACGAAGTACTAGAACCAGGAACAATCAAAACTAATCAAAATTGATCTGTATGTGACACTTAATTATTGGCCACAAAAACTGGCCAAGACACAACATAAATACATGGCCAAGAAATGGCCCAAGTGTGGTCAACCATTCAAAGGCAATTGTGACATGGTGACTAAGCCCATGAGTCACCATGCTTAGTAACCTAACCAAGGGTAAAATGGTAAATTGGTCCAAGGGCATTTTAGGAGTGTGAAATTCGTCCAAGAGGCCTATAAATACCCCATGGATGACAAAATTTTGTTAGAAAAGGAAAACCTTAGCAAAGCTCTGTCCAATTACACACTCAGCCGTTACTCTGTCAAAACACAAACTCAAAGACTTTCCTACACAAACCCTAGCCAGAATTTCCCAGAGATTCCCTAACCTTAACACACCAAAATCCTCTTAAGTCATTAGAGAAATATTGGAGAAACATATCCTAGAACCGGAGCTAGGAAACATCACAGCAAAACAGGAGGTTGTAGAAAGCATCAGAACCGCAGCAGGACTTGAATAAGTGGGTAACCGACTTATCCATTGTCTATGTGATTTATGTTAGATGATATATGCTGTTAGGATGCCTTTTATGTTACTTTGATTTATATATGTGTTGTTGAAATTTGTCTGGAACTGCTGGTATTATCTGTGACTCTGTCAGAAATTAGGAAAACCTAAGCTGTAAATAGGGCTATATCACGTTTTTGGAAGGAACTGTATGTTGAGATTTTTATCATGAAAAAATAATGTTATTTTTGGGATCTACATGAAAAATTGAGTGGGGATGTCGAGTTTCATGATTTTTGGAGTCCCCGATGAATTTCTCAGCAAACAGACAAAAAACGGGATTTTTGGGGAACAAGGACAAAACGGGAATTTCACATCTTGGGACTGACAAAATGGGTTTATTTTCAGAAAATATGGGTTTATAAATATCAAAAACCTTAAGGGCAAGTCTTGAGTCCATCGGGTTTTTGAGAACTAAAATTCCAAAGAAAGCAGGACGTTTACGGGGGCGAAATATCAGTTTTGGGCAAAACAGTAATTTCGTGATTCTGGAATTAAAATCTGAATTTCTAAGCATGAAAAATGATCTTAGGGCTATCAAGACCCTTGGGGTAAGGTCTTGGACCTCTCCAGTTTATGATCACTAATTTCTGACAGGAAACAGATGCCTATTTGCTAGCTGTCAAATTTATTTTTGCTTGCGTTTAAGAGATGACTGATGTAACATCCCACTTTTTCCTTAAGGGAAGTTTCTCGTAATTAATATTTACAAGCCAATTATTGAGACTGGGAAACTAAATTATATTAATTAATATGTACCAAGACACTCAAATAGAATAAAGACAACACTATGCTTAAAAACATTAACGTACCTAATGTCGATATGCTTATGAAATTAGTTTGTAAAATAAATATTAATTCTTATAAAATGATAAATCACGACCACAAAATAACCAATGGATTTAATTATTAAAGTTACAAAAAAAAACATAGTTCAGGTATACCTCACATCTTAACCTTTGTATAATACTAAGAGAATTATTATGGAGATCTAATTAATGTTATAAGAGGTAAAATGCATTATTGAATATTTATAATAATAATAAAGTAGTAAAACGTGTTATCTTAAGTCATGGAAACAATATGTAATTGTCAATAATGTACATAAGATTATTATCCTACCAAAGCAATTAAAATAGTACTATATATAAAAATCAACTTAAAACACAGATATATAGTATAATATAATGAAACATCAAATCTCAAGATTTCAATCGAATGAATCCCATAGTATTCGAATGAAAGAATGCTGAGGATTTCAATCGAATAAAATCCTATTTCAGTCGAATGAAAGAACTCAGAGGGATTTCATTCGAATGCACACCTAAGCATTCGAATGAAACCTGGCAGACTTGAGACTTTGATGGTTCCAAGGGATCCAATGAGCAAAGATATGTCTATTATGGTACAAGAAAGTATACATCATGAGGATAGATCACTAGAGGTTACAATGTAATGAATACTTAATGAATGAAGATGATAAAGAAATGTAGGAACCAGAGTACAATGAGAAAGATAAAAGTGCATATGATCATGGTTACGAATAAATGAAAATATAGTTTCCGCCTCGTTTAGCCCAAAGGAAGGTGGCCAGAGCGTGTATGATATCGGTTAAAAAGAAAAGAAAAGATATTAAGCTCATGCATAGTGCGCAATAGCAGGCTCGAGGGGAACGCATGAATTGTTGCACGTCACCATGCTCGAAGGGAATGCATGGGGCTCGATCACGTCACCATGCTCGAAGGGAACGCGTGGGACACGATCACCTTGCATTCATGTATATGTGGCTATGATGTGGTTATGTACGACGGTCAAGGATAGAAAGCGTGAGAACGTAGATAAGCAAGACTAGATCCCCAATCACCTAGATAAATTAGATAAAGCTGTTCAAGGTTTTAGCAAAGATAATAACCAGTAGGATGTTAGTATGCATGCTCACTTAGAGATCCCCTGAACGGCCTGGAAGATACTCTAGGAAATGAACAGTTGATAAGCCTAAGGAAACCCCACCGAGGACCAAGAGTTCTCACCCCCACTCGCGTATGGATCCAGCTTGCAGCGATGATTTCCCCACCAATGAAGGATGCATGATTGTTCACTCGCACGCGCCAGCGCAACTACCGCATGGATACCCTCCCCGAGACGTGTACTTTTGCTCCAGCCCACATGCCAGACGAGCCCGGTAGACCCCCCCAGGCGGAGACTCAGAGGCCTAGGGTCCTCACCGATGCGTCTAATTTGGATAGACGAGCACCCGGGGAGCAGTAGTCGGGATCCCATCCACCTCAACGGAGACGAGGAGGTGCCACCGTCAGAGCCGGAGCTAGAGACCGAGCCAACTACAGACCCCGGTGCATCCACTCCATCCAGTACGAGGTCGAGGCCGGCGGACGACCACCAAGAAGAGGGTACTTCCCGTACTGCCACGACGCTTCGTCCCGCGAGACTTCACAGCAGTGACGGATTTGTCCAGCTAGGAGAAGGAGGACCCCGGTGAGCGGGAGGAGGATAGCGAGTAGAGGACAGGGCCCCGATGGTAGAGGTAGACATTGTAACACCCTAGGTTAGCAGCTTATGCTTAAGTCATAATCTGCGTCTGCCAGGTTGTTAACTGCTGTGTGGGAATACTGGTAGTCCCTAATTTACTTTGGAACATAGTTAAGTTAGCTGAAAATAGGGACCCATTTTTTTTCTTTCTTGAAACATAATATAATAGTTAGTCTAGAGCCATGCTTTTGGACTGTTTTGAGTCCCGTATATTCGTACAGCAGATAAATACGTGCACCGTCTGTCATACACATACATACATAAACAACAAAGTAAATAACACCAAGTGGGTCAACAGTCAATGTCATACATTTGCATATTAATAATATTGTATCAATACATAAATGGGGCCGTACATCTCACGAGCCCGCACAACAAAATGACATACCAAAATATACAGTAAACTAGTGCTACTGGCCAAAAAGCGCTATCTGAAGACAGGGTCAGAATCAGGGCAGTCAGCTCTCAAGCTCATCCTCGCTGGGGTCCTCTTCCGGGTCCTCTTCCTCGGGATCCTCCTCCGGGTCCTCCTCTTCGGACTCCTCCTCCGGGTCTTCCTCCTCGGGCTCGTCCTCCTCCTCTAAGAACTCGATGAGAGCGTCCTCCTCGGTTGGTGAGGACACGGGTACGTCGGGCTGTCAGAGTTGCACGGAGACGGGGTCGACCTCCACGTCTTTCCCGTAGGGAACGGGCTCGCCGTCCGCGGAAGTCACGGGCTCTAGAATGACCGGTGGTGTAACGCGGAGAGGTGGGGGACGGTTCACGACCAACACTGTCCATAGCTCTGCATCCTCCCCTGTCTCAGGATCCACTGTCCTAAACCTGCTGCGCAGGATCCGCCTCTTCCTCGGCGGGGACGTCATCTATCTCGCCTGAAGCCATAAGTGAGTGGGGGTGAGAACAGTGGTTCTCAGTGGTTACTATGACTCGGGCTCTTGTTTACTCAATTATGCTCCGGCCGTCCAGGAGATCTCTAAGTGTGCATGCGTCTAGACATCCTACCAGTTATTCTCTTGCCTAAGTTCCTGGGCGGCTTTATCTAGTTACTAGGTGACAGGGAACTAATCTTTCTTACTAAGTCCTCGCGCTTTCTATCCTTGACCGTTCTGACTTTGCTACTCATATGCGCATGCCTGGTGACCTTGCCCCATGCGTTCCTTGTGAGCATGGCGACATGGACGGGCACCGCGACGCTGTAGTCACATAGGTATGTATGCAAGTTGATCGTGTCCCATGCGTTCCTTGTGAGCCTGGTGACGTGATCGAGCCCCATGCGTTCCTTGTGAGCATGGCGACGTACACAATGCCTGCGTTCCTTGTGAGCCGACCCTTGTGCACTATGCATGAACTTTACATCTTTAAGTAAATGGTACCATTACTTTCTTTCTCTTCCGCGTACCGGCTTACCCGGGTTAGCGTCCCTTCATTCATCTTACTTCATCATCATATGCACTTTATCTTTCTTTACTTTTCCAGTTCTTACATTCATTATGCTCTTCATTCATTAACATTGGTTATAACGTAGTTTCTAGTGATCTTTCCTCATGATGCATGCATGACTTTAATACTAATATACTCATTCACAGCACCTTTCGGTGACACATAGTAAAACACGTACTATCATACATTCAATGTATAGACTTCTTCATACTGGGTACTTGGTGAAATATCATGAACTCGAAACCACCCTCAGCGTTCAGGAACCTCCGCGGAACCCGCTATGGAATTCTTGCTGGCGCTAGCCCTAACTTTTGGAATCTGCTCAGCGCCCAGGGTACCTCCGCAGTCCCTACGGCGACCACTGATGGTACTTACTTGGGCTACTCTCTAGGGAGTCACTCGTCCCTCCGGGGAACCTACGCGGAACCCCCCCACCGGACCCCTTCCTAATGCCTACTTGGCACTCCTCGCGTAACTCCTTGTACTCTCCATGGTTCCTCCGCGGACCCAATCCACACCATTTCTGATACCCACTCCGCTACTTTACGCACCTTCCTACACTCTTGGGGGATCCTCCGCAGAAGCCCACACTATCACCGTTTCTGGTGCCACTTGGGAAACCTAAGGAGACACAATGAATCTAGGGGTTCAACTCCATCACTCTAGGGCATCCTCCGCGGACACCACAGACATAACCTACTGGGATGCGGAACCCCAACCTGCACCATCGTTAGCTCTCGCTCACTCTCTGAGTGTTCCTCTCACGCACCTCCGGGACCCCATACGGACCCGTCCAGTACCCTACTGTCCCACTCATCAACTCTAAACACCTCTCAGGACCCCTCCGCGGAAACCTCGGCGTCCAGCTCCTGGTTATTTTCTCTTGTTCCTTTACTCTTTTCTCACATTCGTCCCATACCTTTCCCAGTTCTTTGAACACAACGGACATCCAAAATCATGCAAAACCAAGATAATATTTTCCAGCATACATCAACGACATTTATCCTTATACATTTCTAAACTTTCCTACTTTAAACAGACATATATAGATGCAAGTAAACATTCCATGGACAGGGGTGAAGATACTACCCACCTGTAGAAAGTTTGGTGGTGGTGGATGAGAGCTTGGAAGTGAAGCCTTGCAAGCCTTGATGCTTCCCAAAGCTTGAGCCTCCCTTTCCTCTATGGTGAGAACCGTGTGCGATGGAGAGGGTGATGTTGTTTCCTCTTGCAGCGGAAGAAAGACAAGCAGAAAGCTGAGATGGGAAGACTTTGGGGTGCTGTGGGTTTCGGCCTTGAAGAGAGGTGGAAGAAGAAGAGAATGTGCTTGAGCTTCTTGAATGCTTGGGAGTGTGTTTTGGAAAAATGAGAGAAAGCAAATGTCTCTTGGGAGTCTTTGGAGAGAGCTTCTCGGTTTGGAGAGCTAGTGGTGAGGGAGTTTGCTTGTTTCTTTGGGTGTAATAAATGTGTGAATAGTGAAAAGCATGGGCATGATGTGATTAAGCATTTGAAGTGTAAGAAAAGCAATGGTAGATGTAAGTGTAGAAGCATAATTTAGGGGATTATTTGTGCACAATTTCCCAGCTCTAGCCGTGCAGCCTTTCAGCTCTAGGTGCTGAAATTTCGTCTTCTCCCGTCCCGGTTCGCTCGCGTTTTATGGCTCGCAGCGTCGGTACGTCGCGCACGGTCGTCCGAAAAATATTCCGTCGATACCGTCGCGAACCTCTAATTCTCCCCTACCTAAAGGCACTAATATTTAAAGATGTTTGTGAATTTTCCTCCGGGAGAGTATTATCACAGACACCTTTGGTACATCAGAAAGTCCTACTGGCGTACCGCGGCCGTTCGGCTGTCGGCCGAACTTCCTATCGGAACACGTCTAATTCCTAAGTCTATTCTACCAAAATTTTCCTTATCTAATTCTCTAATTAAGGTTAGAAAAATTAAATCTCTAATTATGCGTTTTAATTATTTTTCTAAGAAATCGGGATGTTACATTCCACCCCCCTTAGAAAAATTTCGCCCACGAAATTTAAGCGAAGGTTAGGGCGTACCTTCAAACAGCTCGGGGTAGGCTCTCCTCATAGCTGCTTCCAGTTCCCACGTCTGGTCCTCGCAAGCTCCATTCTCCCACACGACGCGTACCATCTTGACCTCTTTGTTCCTGGTCGTGCGAGTCTTTCGGTCCACGATTCGTTGAGGCGTCATTGGTAGAGCGAGATCTTCCCTCGGTTGCACTTGATCCGTCTCCAAGATGTGATCGGGTGACGAGTGATACTTCCTCAGCTGGGAGACGTGGAACACGTTGTGGACGTATGCCAGATGCGGTGGAAGAGCTACCCGGTAAGCAACCGGTCCAATGCGCTCCAGAATCTGGAATGGTCCTATGAATCTGGGACTCAGCTTCTTGACCTTAAGGGATCTCCCAAGTCCCATTGCTGGTGTGATCTTCAAAAACACATGCTCCCCTTCCTGAAACTCCAAAGGCTTCCGCCGGACGTCTGCGTAGCTCTTCTGGCGATCTTGTGCTGCCTGGATTCTCGCTCGAATTGTCTTGACCCATTCTTCTGCTTCCTTGATCTCATCTGTAGTACAGTTCCAGAACTTTGTGCCTTCGTACCAGGATAGCGGAGATTGGCATTTCCGGCCATATAGAGCCTCAAAAGGAGCCATGCCAATACTCACCTGATAGCTGTTGTTGTAAGAGAATTCGACTAGGGGCAACATTTCGTCCCAATAGCCGGGCAAGTCCAAGGTACATGCACGCAACATGTCTTCCAGTACTTGGATCGTCCTTTCTGACTGTCCGTCCGTCTGTGGGTGATAGGCCGTGCTAAGGCATAGCTTCGTCCCATAAGCCTTTTGAAACGCAGTCCAAAACCGTGACGTGAATTGGGGGTCTCTGTCGGAGATAATCGACGATGGTATCCCATGTAGCCTCACTATCTCCTTGATGTAAATCTTCACCAGCCTCTCCAAGGGATAGTTCATTCGCACCGGGATGAAATGTGCTGACTTGGTCAAGCGATCCACAACGACCCAAACAGCATCTACTCCCTTAGTCGTCCGGGGCAATCCAGATACGAAATCCATCGTTATGCCTTCCCACTTCCACTCAAGTATCTCTGGAGGAGTAAGTAATCCGTGCGGCTTCTGATGCTCGATCTTCACCTTCTGACAGGTCACACATCTCTCGACCCAGTCGGCTACATCTCGCTTTATTCCCGGCCACCAGAACATCTGCTTCAAATCCTGGTACATCTTTGTCATTCCAGGGTGGATGGTGAAATGACTTCTATGAGCCTCTCGAAGTACAGCAGCACGTAGTCCTCCCTCGTTCGGCACACAGAGGCGCTGGTTAAACCGTAGGAGACCATCCGGTCCAAAGGCGGCTTCTTTCACCTTCCCCGCTTGCACCGTCTTCACTAAATCCAACCAGTCATCATTGGTGCAGTTTCGTTGCGCCTCTGCAATCCTGATCCGGAATTCACTGGTAACCTAAATCTTCCAAAATCGGATGCTTGTCGGCCGGCGGGTAAACCCCAAGTCGAGATCTCGAAAACT
>QANU01043322.1:5934-60857 GCA_003254905.1 Nissolia schottii
AAATAAATAAGAGATAAGGATAGAAAAGCTGACAAACGGTGGGTTGTCTCCCACCCAGCAGTTTTGTTCATCGTCCTTAAGTTGGACGTTGATAGCAGCTTCCTTGGTGGTCATGGGGGATCATGTTTGAACTGGTCCAGAAACATCCACCAAAATTTGCTACGATAGTCTCCACCTGGATCCCATAGCATATGAGTCACGTCATGGTCCTGGAAACCGTGTTTCTTTTGGAAACCAAGCATTGAGGTTTTCCTTCGATGCCTTGAAGCTTTTAGCCTCCGCTTTGGCTTGGTCATCCAGCATTTAATCACTCCAAGTGGGGTTGGATGAAGAGTCCCACTAGGAAGCTTCTTGAACTGTCCCTGTACATGGTCTAACTTTCCTCTAGTAGCAGGAAGTAAGTCTCCAAGCCCTTCACCTAAGGTCTGCAACTGGTCATCAGTTTCCAATTGAGCATACTCACATGGTCCAAGGAACATGTGCCGTAGGGGGCAGTTCGAGTGGTGGTAACTGAAAGGCTAGAAGAGGGAATGATGGGAGTAATGGAATAGACAGAGGGAATTTTGGTAGACTGACAGGCTCAACCAGCACCTCTACCATCTAGAATGTCTCCAAAAATTTTTTTTCTAACTGAAGCCCATCAGCGGACTTAGGTTTGGGACCTTTGTGTGGAAAGGGAAGTGGGACAGGTGATTCTCCTGTCTGCATGGGTTCCGGACACCTGTTAGTTTCCTTAGCATGCCTCGAGCCTTCTGCTCCAATGTTACCGTCAGAGTCTTCTTTTCTGGCTTTTCTTTCAGGTTCCTTCTCGTCAACATGACTGCCAAGGCCTTCAGAATCTTCAACCTGTGGTGCAATTGCTCTAGGGTTTGGAACAGTCTGCGAGGGAAGATGAGACGAGCTGCTCGGTTGTGACTGCTTGTTTGACTGGATTTCGTTCTGTATTGCTGACAACGCAGCCTCGTACTTCTTCTGGGAAGCCTGCATATCCTGCATCATTTTAAACATATCTTGTAACATAGAACTTTCAGGTGCAGGGGTAGCTTGTGGAAGTTGTGGAGAGGGATGGTAATATGTGGGCTCTGGTGAATAAGGATATGGTGGGTATGAGTCATATGGGTATGGTTGAGGTTCATGTGGTAGTGGTAGATGTGTTTCGGTATGGTAAGGCTCGGGGTACTGTTGGTAGGGATAGAATGATGAAGTCATCACCCCATAATGGCTCAAGTAGTCTTCCCATTCTTGTTCAGATAGCTCAGAAAAATTGTGGGGCAATGTCTGCAATATCTCCCAAATGGTGTCCTCAGGTAATCTTTCCAGTTCCTCTTTCCTCTGGTGATACCTCTGTTGAACACTATCGAAATTCGCTCCATTACCTGAAAAGCAAGGAACACTAGACCCCTGCGAACTAGGAAAGCTATTAGAGTACATGATAGCACATTTTAGGGACTAAATTAAACAACAAAAAGGAAAAAGAAATGGAGAGAGAAGAAAAGAGTTTGGCTAAATTGCTTCCCCGGCAACGGCGCCAAATTTGACGCTCATTAAAACGTCGTTAGATTTTAGTGTGCGGCCAAATAATAATTTATAAACCAAGTAAACCCCGAGAACGTAGTACAGGGGGTTAACCTAGGTCGTTTCCCAAAGAAGCAATTTAGAACCAAATCAATAGTTAAGTAAATCGGGGGGGTTTTGTTTGTTAAACTTGAAAGCAATTAGAACGAGAGTAAAACAATAATGATAAAGGCAATCTCCTGCATACGGCGTTTCAAGATTAAGGATTAATTCTCATCGGTTCTTAGTTAATTATTCATTAAAGGAGATGTTGTTTATTAGTTGAGATCTCTAACTAATATGCAATTTACTTATGAAACTACGATCGTCAATTCCTTAAGCATTTGTTAATATAGGTATTAAAACCAAGATCTCAGCATTAAAACCCATATTAATTAAGTACCAATTGCACAACCTAATCAGATCTGATTAGTTCTCCAAAAGTTCCTTAATCATAGTTTAATAAATCCTACAATCGTCAAGATTCATTAACTTAGATTTAACCTTAACCATTAACATGCAATCGCTATGTCATTAGTTAAGGTTGGAACGAGTCATGAATATTCTTTAGGCGCAAGACCTCAAATTAATCTTAATCTTGAGTTACCGCATGCAAGATATTAAGAAACTACTCCTCCATGGTTGGAGGATTAAAACTCAAAGTAAATAAAGAGAAAGAAAGAGTAGATAAAGAGAAAGGAAAATTAAATGACAATAGGAAAAGTAAATAATAAGGCAAGAGTAAAGGAAAATAGAAAGAAGTAAATGAAAGATAAAAGTAAAGGAAAAGGAAATGGAAAGAGTAAATAAACTTAACGTAAATAAAGAGAAACAAAGAAGTAAATAAAGAAACGGAAGGATGTAAATAGCAATGGAAGATTAAAACAAATGAAAAGCAAAGAAGAGTAAATGAAGAGAATGAAAGAGTAAAGGACAAAGAGAAATGAACAATAGAACCTGGAATTCAATCGGCAGAACTTCGTTACAAAGCTTTAAAGAAAACATAGCACTTTAACATAGCCTAAGTTCTTTGAAATGAAATGTAAAAAGTGAAGAATATGGAAGGAAAAGAAGGGTTCTTAGGCCTAGGAGACCTTGGGGGAGGGGTGGAAGAGAATGGAAAGGAATGCCCAAAATGCTAGCCTTGGCCCCCTATTTATAGGTGTTTTCTGGGGGAAAATCGCTCAGCCATTTAGGGAAATTGCTCAGCGATTTGGCGGTGGACGCGGTTTGACAGCTGGTGAATTTTCTGGAAGCTGGTTCGCTCAGCGGATTGGTACTCCCGCTCAGCGGACTGACTTGCACAGCAGTCAGTAAAACTGCGATATCTTGAGCTACAGACCTTCGATTGAGGTGATTGAAATTACCACTTAAAGCTAAGAGATAGAGCTACAACTTTGTAGTTGACACCAAATCGAGATTCAATCTCTATCATGGCTCAAAATCAATGGCAAAGTCAGTGTCAGAAATTCTCAGCTCATTTTTTAACCAAATCTTTTTGGAATTGAATTTGATCTTGCATTTGTTGATCCAAATCTTCTCTTCACATCTTCATTGATCCTCCTAGACATTCATTCCCTGTAATTCAAAATAGAAAAACTACAAAAGAAATATTACATTCGAAGAGAATTAATACCTTATTTTGCTGTTTTCCTTAATTTCTCTCAAAAGAGGACAATGTGTAAAAACGCATTGATTAAGTATTAAACCTACACCTTTTAGTATGCATTTGCTCACTTATAGAGTAATAACTTAGGGTATAAAATTGACTTATCAAAGACTGCAAATGCAATTATGATTCCCTCTCAGATTATGCATTTTATTCCCCCTGAGTTTGTGCATTCCTCAAAATTGGTTTTCAGATTAAGTTTCCTTTTTCTTTGTTGCCTTTTGAAAAAGGAACTTCAAACTTCACTTGTCCTTTTTAAGTTTAAAAAAAATCAAGCCCTTGTTTCCTTTTTAAATTTCAAAACAAATAGAACCTTGTCTCTTAAGTTTCGTTAAATTTATTTTCCCCCTTTTGGCATGATCAAAAAGACATAGTTTTAGATGAAATAGTAAACCATAGCGATCAATAGGGAATAGAGAGAACTTGGCAGATAATATGAGAAATAGTATTTTATAATGTATGCCAAAATGTATTAGTCAATGAGCATAGGTCAAGCATAATTAGGAAACCTAAGTAACCCTGAATTAGATACAAAATAAACGAGCATATATGCATCAGGAGTTCATAGAAACATAAAAAGAAAACATCAAACAATAGTAAGAAAAAGTCAGCAAGGTATGGCAATCACTCCAACTCCGGCTCGGTGCGCTCATCATCATCATCATCATCAGCAAGGGCCACCTGATCAATGGCCATGAGACAGGAGGGAGATCCCTCAGAGGGCATGGTGGAGGATGGTGGCACAGGGCCGGCAGACTGATATCGAGAGATGTGGAGGTGATCACAGATGGCGCCAACGTCCATGTCCAGGCGATGAAGAGTGCTCCGATAGTAGGCGGAATCCTGAGCCATGGAAACACTAATGGCGTCGAACCTGCTCATGATGAGGTCCATATGGGTCTGAAAGGGATCGGATGATGGACCAGCAGCTGTGGAAGGACCCGGAGTCGAGGCTGGAGGATTGGGAGAAGAGGCTGCTTGTCGGTGGGCGCGGAGAGTCTCAGGGACGTCATACTCAAACCTGTTGGTGGTTTTCTTAAGGAAGATGTGCATCTGTGCAAGGCATCCGGAGTCTATTTTCTAATTGGCCTTTGCCGGCCATTGTGTCTCATCAGCAAGGGGGACACCAAAGTGACGGAGGATGGTCGTCATATGCATAGCATAGGGCAAAGCACTGCCTTTTGCCCGAGCCTGCTGCATGTGATGCATCACATAGAGGCTCCAGTTGATCTCCTTGCGCTCAGCTAGAGCCCACAAAACTAAACCATCGTCCTTTGACAGCACATAGTGATTTCCATTTCGAGGAACTATGGTGTGAGTGATGAGGTAATGAAGGATCCGCTAGTCAATGGGCAACCCACCAACCTGAGGACGGTTCTTGTGGTTCCGGACTCCGGAGTAACGAATTGCTTCGAGGGCAAGCAACTCACTAAACGGAGTACCCTCCGAGTTTATAGCCCAGTCAGAGATTCCACCCAGCAAACTATGGCCACCATGTGGCAATTTCAGAACAGTCCTAGCCAAATCAAGGGGCATTACAATGCTAATCTTATTGACTTCCGAATAGAGAACATTATCAATTAACTTAAGATTGGAGTAAAACACCCTAACCAGCTGAGGATAAACAACAGATTTATGGCAGACAAATTCGAGTAAGCTAGCAGAGTCTAAAATTGAAGTTATATCACAGGGAATACCGGCAAAGGTAGAGAGATCGAACAACTTGGGCTCCATGAGCTCGCAGTCCTCAAAATTGCTCTGGAACAGGCGCCACTGTTCTTCGGTGGAGAACCAATGTGGCATGTCGGCCAGACGAGAGATATGAGTATGTTTGAGGCGAGTGCGCCTGGGAGTGGAGGAGGGAGGAAGAGCGGTCCTGCGGCTCATGGTGGTTGCAGGAGAGAACAGGTAGCAGAGAGAGGTAGGGTTTTGGGGCTGGGATTGGGGAAGGCTAGGATAGGCAAGTTTTAGGGCTTGGGTGGAGAAAGAATGGAGGGCAGGAGAGAAACGGGAAAAAATACAGGCCAAGGGGGAGAGAGAGCATCGAAGAGAGGTAAGGGTGAGATAGAGAGGGAGAGGATGAAGGTAAGTGAGGAAGAGGGAAGAGGAGGAAGAAGGAGCTTCGAAGAGGTTTGCTAGGGTTAAGAGAAGAGAAAGGGTGAGAGTGAGAAAGAGGGAAGAGAAAGGCTGTGTTTATTTTAAAAAAAAACTCCAGGTCGCGATACATTCGAATGGACAGGGGGGTTCCATTCGAATGACTCGAGAGCGATTGGGAACCCGAGACCTTAGAAATTTAGCATTCGATGGAAGCAGGGTAATATATTCGAATGACTGTGATTGTTGAATAACCAGAGACTTCAAAAAGTTGACATTCGAGTGAAATGAGGTAATTCCATCGAATGACAAAAGCTAGTTAGTAACCTGAGGCTTCAAGGATTCGACATTCGAGTGAATTATGGCAATTCAGTCGAATGACACAAGCCAGTGAGTAACCCGAGGCTTCAAGGATTCGACATTCGAGTGAATTAGGGCAATTCATTCGAATAACTTTGGAAGATTTAGGACCTGGGACTTAAAAAATTTTGAATTCGAATGAAAGGGGCTTAATTACTCGAATGGTTTGCACACAAATTAGATCTGAGCCACAGGGTTCTGTCATTCGATTGAAAAGGGGTGATTTACTCGAATGACTTTTAGTGCTGAGAAGGATTTTCTTTGTCTACCATAGGAATTTCTTTGACCAAGTGGTCTTGATGATGAGATGAGATGAATGGGGAGATAATAGGACCTGCAAAACAAATTTGGGGGACTCTCCGACGCTCAAGTTAGTAAAGTATTCAGAAGAAGATAACAAGAATTGTAAAAGCATGTAAGATTTAAATATCACAGGCATCAATTATACCGAGTTCATTTCTAATGCGACAAAAATTTTCTTTAGGCAAAGGTTTGGTGAAGATGTCAGCTAGTTGATTTGTTGTTTCAACAAATTCAAGTGAGACATCCCCTTTTTGAACATGATCTCGGATAAAGTGATGTCGTATTTCAATATGCTTAGTTCTTGAGTGCTGGATTGGATTCTTTGATAGGTTTATGGCACTGGTATTGTCACACCGAATAGGAATACGATCAAGTTCAAAGCCATAGTCCATGAGTTGTTGTCTCATCCAAAGGATTTGAGCACAACAACTTCCGGCTGCAACATATTCCGCTTCGGCGATGGACAAGGGCACACTTACTTGTTTCTTACTATGCCATGAGACTAGTGAGCATCCAAGTAAGTGGCAAGTTCCACTAGTGCTTTTCCTACCAATTTTACATCCGGCAAAGTCCGAATCCGAATAACCCACTAGGTGGCATGTGGCACCTTTTGGGTACCATAAACCAACATTAATAGTGCCTACTAGGTATTTCATTATCCCTTTTTATAGCACTTAAGTGGGATTCCTTAGGACAAGCTTGATATCTAGCACACATACATACACTGAACATTATATCAGGTCTACTAGCGGTGAGATATAGTAAAGATCCAATCATACCTCTGTATTTTGTGATCTCTACAGGTTTACCTTCTTCGTCCTTGTCAAGGATGCAAGAGGTACCCATGGGGGTGGCCATCTCTTTTGCTTTGTCCATTTCAAACTTCTTGAGCAATTCCTTGCAATACTTGGATTGACTTATGAATGTTCCTTCCTTTAGTTGCTTGATTTGCAGCCCAAGGAAAAAGTTGAGCTCTCCCATCATAGACATCTCAAATTCATGTTGCATTAACTTGGAAAAATCTTTACACAAATGTTCATTAGTGGCACCGAAAATAATATCATCAACATAAATTTGTACAAGTAAGATGTCTTGTTTGTCATGTATAATGAGAAGAGTTGTATCCACCTTCCCCCTATTAAATTCCTTGTCTAGAATAAATTTGCTCAGTCTCTCATACCAAGCTCTAGGGGCTTGCTTAAGACCATAGAGAGCTTTTCTTAACTTGAAAACATGATTGGGGAACTCATGACTCTCAAATCCAGGTGGTTGATCAACATAGACCCCATTTAAGAAGGCACTCTTGACATCCATTTGATATAATTTAAAATCCATGATGCAAGAATATGCAAGTAACATTCTAATGGCTTCTAATCTAGCAACGGGAGCATAGGTTTCTTCATAATCAATTCCCTCTTCTTGATTATATCCTTTTGTTACTAATCTGGCTTTGTTTATGGTGATTACTCCATTTTCATCAAGTTTGTTTCTAAACACCCACTTAGTTCCTATAATTGAGTGATCTTGAGGCCTAGGAACTAACTCCCAAACTTGATTTCTTTCAAATTGATTGAGTTCTTCTTGCATAGCTAAAATCCAATGTTCATCATTGAATGCATCTTTTGTTATTCTTGGGTTCAATTTGCGAAACGAAAGCCATATGATTACATGCATCTCTTAGAGAGTGTCTAGTGGTTACCCCTTTGGTGATATCACCTATGATGTTGTCGAGTGGATGATTCTTTGATGTTCTCCATTCCTTTGGCAAGTTCTCATCCCATGATTCAATCATAGTTGGAAGTTCTTGTTCCTCGTCTCCTGATTGTGGAGATTCGGTTTTGTCCTTTATGTTCATGCTTTCCAATGTACCTGTGATATCAACAATGGTATCCTCTCTTGGCCTTTCGGCGTTAGATTCATCAAATGCAACATGCACAGATTCCTCAACTGTCATAGTTCTTTTATTGTATACTGTAAAGGCTTTGCTAATCAATGCATAGCCAAGAAATATTCCCTCATCAGACTTAGCATCAAATTTGCCCAAGTTATCCTTTCCATTATTTAACACATAGCATTTGCATCCAAAGATGTGAAGGTGAGAGATATTAGGTTTTCTTCCTTTGTAAAGCTCATATGGAGTTTTCTTCAAAATTGGTCTTATTAAAACACGGTTAAGCACATAGCAAGCGGTGTTAACCACATCTGCCAAAAATATTTGGGAAGATTGCAATCATTAATCATTGTTCTTGCAATCTCTTCTAGAGATCGGTTCTTCCTTTCTACAACCCCGTTTTGTTGGGGAGTTCTAGGAGCAGAAAAATTGTGATCAATTCCATTTTCATGACAAAAATCTTCAAATTGCTCATTTTGAAATTCTCCTCCATGATCACTCCTAATGGATGCTATGCTAACATTTCTCTCATTTTGGATAACTTTGGCAAGTCTCTTAAATGCTTTGAATGCTTCACTTTTGTGAGTGAAGAATAATGTCCATGTATATCTAGAGTAGTCATCCACAATCACAAGTGCATATTGGTTTCCACCCAAGCTCATTGGTTTGCACGGCCCAAAGAGGTCCATGTGCAACAGTTGTAAAGGTCTATTTGTTGAAATTACATTTTTGGCTTTGAAGGAGACCTTTACTTGTTTTCCTTTTTGACAAGAGCTACATAGCTTGTCTTTTTCAAATTTGAGTTTGGGTAAACCAATTACAAGATCTTTTGAGACAAGTTTGCTCAAATGATCCATGTGAATGTGAGCTATTCTCCTATGCCATAGCCATGATTCTTCCTCCTTACTAATGAGACATTGTGCATCATTTGAGGAAATGTCATCTAGACTAATCATATAGAAGTTTATTGACTCTTTGACCAATAAACTTTATTTTCTTATCATTTTTGTCCTTAATTATGCATTTTTTGGAATTAAAGATGACTTTGTTTCCTTTATCACATAATTGACTAATGCTAAGAAGATTATGTTTAAGTCCTTCAACAAGCAATACATTTTCAATAGAGGTAGAGGGAGTTTTACCAACTTTTCCAACTCCAAGTATCTTGCCTCTATTGTTGTCTTCATAGGTGACAAATCCATTCTTCTTGGGAGAGACACATGAGAACTTTGATACATCCCCGGTCATATGCTTTGAGCATCCACTATCCAAATACCAATTCAAGTTCTTGGTCTTGAAGCATACCTACAAGAGAAGTTTAAATTTTTTGATTTAGGTACCCATTTTGTCTTGGGTCCTTGAATGTTAGATTTGATAGTGGATCCCTTTGGGACCCAAACCAATTTTCCACAGCCATTTTTCCTAGAAATACAAGTAGACGCACTATGACCAAGTTTACCACAATGAAAGCATTTCCCTTTAGGATTACTAGTAGTGCCATGGTAGCTATGTGGTTTCTTGGTGGCTTTTGGTGTTTTATTAGGTATATACCCTATTCCGGCCTTGTCAAGAAAACATTTTTGACTACCAAGCATCATTTTTAGCATGGCACCTCCATTGGTGAACTTGGTTAGATCATTTTTGAGAGATTCAATTTCTTTTTCCAATTTTTCACAATGTAAACAAGTGGAAATGTCAGTTTCATGCAATGTACAAGATGAACTAGATGAGATAGCCTCCAATAGATTAATAGTTTCATTTTCAAGCTTAAGCTCCTTTAAATCATGGTTAAGCTTAGCAATCTCATCCTCTAATTTGGTTATAACATTATTTGTTTTAAGAGATTCATTTTCTTTCTTAAGATGATCAATTTCATGGCATAATTTTGACACATGTCTTTCTAGTTGAGATGTGTTCTTACTAGATTTGATATCTTCATTCTCTGTTTTTAGAGCATTTATTTCAAGACATAGACTCTTATTATGAGTTTCTAGCATGGCAGTGGATTTGTTTGCAATAGATAATTCTTTTGAAATTCTCATAGATTCCTCATGCAATTCTACAAAGGCATTTTGTAATTCATCATAGGAAGGGTTAGAATCATGTACCTCATCTTCATTTTCATGGTCTTTGGCCATTAGACAAAGGTTTGTGCAACACCCTAGCTTACTGCCCATGCTCGAGTCATGTGCGACGCTCGCTAGGTTGTTGATTCATTGGTAGGGTAGTTATAACCTTTTCATTTTGAAAATACGATTTACAACAAAATACGGACCATTTTTTTTTAACATACTATTCGTGCGTGAATGTGAACATATATATTACAAACGGTAGAGCATCAGCTTATCAGACAAGGTATGCATGTCCCGGCGGTTTCTCATAAACGAGTACATGGTCCATTACACATAATTGCATCCATACTAATAGAGTAGTCTACACACAACTTTTATACATAAATAGGTACAAAACAAGCACTCCTAAAATAAAGCTAGGCTCTTGGGCTCTTGAACGGGATCTATCCTCCGTCCGGTCTGCACTTCTTCACGGCTCGGCGGATGGCGCTTCTGGGTACTCTTCGTAGCCCGTATAGTCCTCGTTTGCCCCTGGAAGCATAAGTGAGTGGGGGTGACACTTGCGTCCTCAGTGGTTGGCCCTAGCATCGGGGAGTCCTCTTTACTCACTTATCAACCGGCCGCTCAGGTGTTTCTAAGTGACATGTATACTAAAATCCTACTGATTATTACCTGGCCTAAGGTCCTGAACGGCTTTATCTAATTTACTAGGTGATTAGGGACCTAGTCTTCCTTACTAAGTTTGCGTGCTTATGAATCCTGCAATTCAGTTATAATTAAACTATCCGTCTCGGGTGGTTCCCTTGACGTAACATATAATACAACCAATTATAAAAGAATATTAATGCATATACAAGTATTCATCAAATCACCTATATACAATTACATATTGCATGGGGCATTGGGGATCTCTTACGCGTACCGTATGCTAGGTTAGCGTCCTTCTTCTCCTCTTTTTTTTTTCTTTTAGGTATGACGTCAACCTTTCATCCGCCTATTGTTGCTTCGATGAACAATTCCATACTTTTACTTTACCTCTTTCTTTTCTTCTCTCTTTGTGCCATTAACCTCTGCGAACCAATCCATCCTTTTGGGATTAATTCGTTAACAAATTCCGCCCTTTTGGGACTTGGCAAGGTAGCACATTTTCCTTCCTTGTGTCTTTAACCTCTGCGAACTAATCCACCCTTTTGGGATTATTTTGTTAACCAAATCCACCCTTTTGGGATCTGGCAAGGTAACACATTGGCCACTCCACCCTTTTGGGACTGGCGAGGGGCGTGTCAGGTAGACATTGCCAAGAGAAAGGATTCCTAACATATAACTACATACATATTTCCCCAAGTTCCATTATGCTCTTTTTAACGTTAAGTCATTGACCTCTAGTGTTCTAGGGCTGCCCTAACTCTTAAATGGCATCCCATCCTCATGATGCATGCTTCAATATATAATAATAGCTTAACCATAGTCATTGGATCCCTTGAAACCACTAAACTCCCAACTCTGCCAGGTTTCATTCAAATACATGCTGTGGCATTCGAATGAAATCCCTCGACATCTCTTCATTCGAATACGAGGGAATTCATTCGATTAAAATCCTAAAATTCGCCTGCATTCGATTGCAGGGGAATTCATTCGAAGGAAAGCTCGATTCGGACCTTCATTCGATTGAATTCCTTAAGTATTCGAATGCAGACTACAAAAATCGCCTTCTGAGACTCCAGATCGTAAACTTTCATTGTTCCTAGGGTTCCAAGTAGTACAGTTATGTGTTTCAATTTTCTACCGTTTGCAAAACCCTTTTTACACAATATCCCCCCAAAATACTACTTAACAGTTATGCAGTCAGATATACAGATAGGTCACATATACAATTAAAACTAAACCACATAGACAGTGGGCTTAGGGTTACCCACTTCCTATGTGCGCTCCGATCCGAGATGTACGATGAGGAAACCATCCTCGTCACGGGAGTATAATCCTCCTATTTTTCCTAGGCGCGATAACAGCTCTACGACGTGCCGGCGTGTCACTGACAGTGTAAATTTTAAGTATTTTTCTTTCTCTTCTGCCGAGGGGCTTTAAGCCTTTTATAGGCACCCCTCAGCCTTCCTTCCTCCCCTTCTTCTCTGTTTTCCTTCTTTTCTTTCATTTTAAAATTTTATTTTATTTTATAAAATCATAATATTATATTATAATTTCATAACACACCTAATTAGTTATCTTCCCACGCACGCGCGGTCACCCCGAATTATTTCCATCACGCCCTTGCGATCTACCAGTCTTCCCCCAGCCATCCTTAATATATTATACTTATCCGAAAATTAAAGTTTGATTAAAATTTTCGTAAGGAAAAGGCTGGGATGTTGCATTCCACCCCCTTACAAAAATTTCGTCCCCGAAATTTCGTACCTTGGAATAGCTCCGGGTAGGCCGCTTTCATGTCCTCTTCCAATTCCCACGTTTGTTCCTCGACCTTCCCATTCTCCCAGATGACGCATACCATCGGGACCTCCTTATTACGCGTCTTCCGTGTCTTCTGATCTATAATCTTGAGAGGCATTAGTGGCAAGGCCAGATCTTCCCTTAATATGACTTTCTCTGGTTCCAGTACGTGGTCCGGAGAAGCATAGTACTTCCTTAGCTGAGACACATGAAATACAGCGTGAACATTGGACAGGTTTGGCGGGAGGGCTATTCGGTACGCTACGGGTCCATCACGAGCCAGGATGTGAAATGGCCCAATGAACCTGGGGCTTAGTTTCCTAATCTTCATAGCTCTGCCGATGCCCGTGGTAGGGGTGATTTTGAGAAGAACGTGATCTCCTTCTTGGAACTCGAGGGGTCTCCGGCGGTTGTCGGCATAACTCTTCTGACGATTCTGAGCCGTAAGGATCCTCTGCCTAATGCGTTGTATACACTCTTCTGCATCTTGAATCTCCTCGGGTCCCAAGTACCTGTACTCGCAGCCCTCATTCCAGCAGTGGGGTGACGGGTACTTTCGACCATAAAGGGCTTCAAAGGGAGCCATGCCAATGCTCGCATGATGGCTATTATTATAAGAGAACTCAATGAATGGTAGCAGCTCATCCCAGTATCCAGGTAGGTCTAGGGCACAAGCTCGCAGCATGTCTTCTAAGGTCTGAATCGTCCGTTCTGTTTGTCCATCCGTCTGCGGGTGTTAAGCGGTGCTCAGAGCTAGTTGGGTTCCATACGCCTTTTGAAAGGCTATCCAGAATCGGGACGTGAAACGTTGATCCCTATCTGACACAATGGATGAAGGTATTCCATGTAGTTGCACCATTTCCTTAATATAAAGTTGCACCAACTTTTCCAAGGAGCAATTCATTCGTACTGGAATGAATGGGCTGACTTGGTTAGCCTATCCACGATTACCCATATGGCATCCACGCCTTTTGCGGTGCGGGGCAGTCCCGATACAAAGTCCATCGAGATGCCATCCCACTTCCACTCAGGCACCTCCAGGGGGTGTAGCAATCCAGGCGGCTTCTGGTGCTCAACCTTTACCTTCTGGCAGACTAGGCATTTTTGCACGAACTCCTCCACGTCTCGCTTGAGGCCAGGCCACCAAAACATCTTCTTCAGGTTATGGTACATTTTGGTGATTCCAGGGTGCATCGAAAATTTGCTTTTGTGTCCTTCGTGCAGAATGTCTTTCCGCAAGGTGCCTGCATCAGGTATGCAGATTCGGTCGTTAAATCGCAGAACTCCTTCACTGTCCACTTTGGCCTCTCTCATGCACGGCCTTAGTAAACGTTTGCCAAAGATCCTCTTGGCAGTATTTTTGGGCCTCTATTATCCGCTGCTTGAAACTGCTGGTAATCTGTAATGGGCCGAGCTGGATGCTGCCCTTACGCCTAATGACCCCCAAATTAAGGTCACGAAATTCTTCTAGCAATTTCGACTCCTCTACCATCATCTGTGCCATGTGTAGCGCCTTTCTGCTTAAGGCATCGGCTACCACGTTCGATTTCCCCGGGTGATAGCGGAGCTCGAAGTCGTAGTCTTTTAGAAATTCCATCCATCTCCTCTGCCTCATATTTAACTCCTTCTGATCGAAGAGATATTGCAGACTTTTATGGTCAGAAAACACCTCAAACTTTACCCCATACAGATAGTGCCGCCAAATCTTAAGGGCGAATACGACTGCAGCCAATTCCAGATCGTGGGTTGGGTAGTTCACCTCGTGCGGCCTCAACTGCCTTGACGCATAAGCCACCACTTGACGGTTTTGCATAAGTACACACCCTAACCCCAGCCTTGATGCATCATAGTACACTTCACACGGTGTATGCGGATCTAGTAGGATTAACACTGGGGTGGTGGTCAGTCTGTCCTTGAGCTTACAGAAGCTTCCTTCACATTCCGGCGTCCATTCGTATTTGACCTCCTTGCGAGTAAGCTTTGTGAGGGGCAATGCTATCTGGGAGAATCCTTCGATAAACCTTTGGTAATAACCCACAAAACCCAGAAAGCTCCTAAGCTCCGTGACTGAGGTAGGTCTCTCCCAATCTCTGACGGCAGCTACCTTACTGGGATCCACCAAGACCCCTTGCTCGGATACCACATGCCCTAAAAATTTCACCTCCCTCATCCAAAACTCGCACTTGGAGAGCTTAGCATATAACTGTCTCTCCCGCAAGATATCTAACACCAACCCGAGATGCCTCGCGTGATCCTCCTCCGTCTTGGAGTACACTAGGATATCATCTATAAAGACTATCACGAACTCATCTAAGTGGGCTCGGAAGATCCGGTGCATGTAGTCCATGAAGATCGCAGGGGCATTTGTCAACCCGAACGACATTACCGTAAACTCGTAGTGGCCATATCGGGTTCTGAACGCGGTCTTAGGAATGTCTTCATCAGCTACTCTAATCTGGTGATAGCCCGAACGCAAGTCAATTCTAGTAAATACCTTGGCACCTCTTAGTTGATCCATCAAATCATCTATTCTGGGCAGTGGGTACTTGTTCTTGATGGTCACCTTATTCAGCTGCCGATAGTCTATGCACAACCGCATAGAACCGTCCTTCTTCTTTACGAATAGGACTGGGGCTCCCCAGGGTGACGCGCTGGGTCGGATAAATCGTTTGTCTAACAATTCCTCCAACTGCTTCTTCAGCTCTTGCAACTCCACCGTAGACATGCGGTATGGTGCCATTGAGATGGGTCCAGCTCCGGGAACCAGGTTAATGGAAAATTCCACTTCCCTCTTCGGGGGGATCTCCAGAATCTCTTCTGGAAATACATCTGGGTACCAGCACACTACCGGGATGTGGGCTACTTCCTGGACTACCTTTACTCCCGATGAGGCCAAGAGTATAAGTTCTGGTTCCCCATTGGACAACAGTAAAGAGTCATCGACTCGTCCAAAGGAGGTAATGGGGCCGGTGCTTGCGGTGGAAAAATCACCGTTCTATTGGCACAGTCCAAAATCACTCGGTTGTCACCTAACCAGTCCATTTCGAGAATGATATCCAAGCCCACTAAAGGTAAGCAGATTAGATCGGCTACAAACACCCTGTCTTGCAAGTGAAACGGGCATTGGAGGCAGACTTGACGCGTCTCGACTGGGGGCACGGTAGGAGTAGACACTCTTAAGGTATACGGTAATGCCACGGGATTCAGATTTAATTTACTAACACTACTATATGAAATAAAAGAGTGCGAAGCTCCCGAATCATATAACACAATCAAAGGGCTACCTAACATGGTACACTTACCCAGAATCAAGCCCTCGGCGTCCTCAGCTTCTTCTCCTGGCATGGTGAACACCCGTCCTTGCTGCTGGGCGGGCGGCATATAAGCTGAACATTGTCGAGCCAGATGGCCCCCCTGGCCGCACCGGTAGCAGACGTTCTGTCCGGCTCTGCATTCCCCGACATGGGGCTTTCCGCACTTTGGACAAGGTGGCCGGAAATCCCTGCCCTGTTGAACTCCTGGGGCTCCTTGACCCGTTCCCCTCGGAATGCCACCCTGCGGCTGTGGTCGGGCTGCATACTGGGGCGGTGGAGGCCGAACAAATTGCTGCGGGGGTCTAGAAAAATTGACTCCACCAGGGGCTGGGGGTCGCGGGACCCACTGCTGTGGTCGCGGATGAATCTGTCCTCCGCCCCTGTTAGGGAATGGTGCCGGATAAAACCCCCTCGGCCTCTGTACCTGCGAAGGGCCGCCTTGTTCCTCCATCTTCCTCTTATTTCTTGCGTTGCGGGCCTTGGTCAGATTCTTGGCTGATTCCTCCAAAGTCATGCACTTGCTTACCAGGAGAGCATAATCCTGGATATCCCAATGGTTGATAGCCATTTGAAGTTCCTCCTTGAGTCCCCGCTGGAATTTCCCACACTTCCACGCCTCCGTGGGGTGCAACTGATATGTGGAAGAGTAGCGGCACATCTTTTCAAAGACTGCGGTATACTCCACAACCGTCATATCTCCTTGCTGCAATGCTAAAAATTTCGTTTCTTTCAAATCCCTGAGTCCCTTGGGGAAATACTTGTTCAAGAGGGCTTCAATGAACCGATCCCAAGTGATAGGATTCTCCTGTTGTTCCAGAAGAGGCCTTGTTCAGCTCCACCAAGCTCGGGCGTCACCTCTCAATTTCCTTGTCGCGAAACGGACCTTCTGTGCCCCGGTGCAATGAACATCCTCAAAAATTTGCTCCATTTCAGCTATCCAGTTATGGAGGAGCTCTGGGTCCAGCAGCCCCTCAAAAATTGGAGGGTTAGCCTTCCCAAACTCCGTGAACTTCTTGGCTTCCGCCTCTTCCACTGTCGGACTAGGATTCCGAGGCGCAGTAGCAGCTGCAATCTGGGCGGTGGCTTCGGCTTGAGCGTGAGTGGCTCGAGCCATCTCCCTAAGAATTTCAGCAAGATCCGGCGTTTCCGTTGTGCGCGGCGTATAATCACGTCTAGGCGGCATGGCTGGTCCAAGGTACCTGCGCATATCCCGAGTTGATCAGGCTCAAGAAAAGCAAGCACACATATCTCAACACATACATCCTAGCAAGATATATACCCCGAAGTCCGTACTCAGAAGCATGGTGCAGCTCAGCCCTTAGGCTCACATAGGACTGAACTGCTCTGATACCAACTGCAACACCCTAGCTTACTGCCCATGCTCGAGTCATGTGCGACACTCGCTAGGTTTTTGATTCATTGGTAGGGTAGTTATAACCTTTTCGTTTTGAAAATACGATTTACAACAAAATACGGACCATTTTTTTTGAACATACTATTCATAGTGTGCGTGTACAAAATATGAGCCGTGCGTGAATGTGAACATATATATTACAAACGGTAGAGCATCAGCTTATCGGACAAGATATGCATGTCCCGGCGGTTTCTCGTAAACGAGTACATGGTCCATTACACATAATTGCATCCATACTAATAGAGTAGTCTACACATAACTTTTATACATAAATAGGTACAAAACAAGCACTCCCAAATTAAAGCTAGGCTCTTGGGCTCTTGAACGGGATCTATCCTCCGTCCGGTCTGCACTTCTTCACGGCTCGGCGGATGGCGCTTCTGGGTACTCTTCGTAGCCCGTATAGTCCTCGTTTGGCCCTGGAAGCATAAGTGAGTGGGGGTGAGAACTTGCGTCCTTAGTGGTTGGCCCTAGCATCGGGGAGTCCTCTTTACTCACTTATCAACCGGCCGCTCAGGTGTTTCTAAGTGACATGTATACTAAAATCCCACTGATTATTACCTGGCCTATGGTCCTGAACGGCTTTATCTAATTTACTAGGTGATTAGGGAACTAGTCTTCCTTACTAAGTTTGCGTGCTTATGAATCCTGCAATTCAGTTATAATTAAACTATCCGTCTCGGGTCGTTCCCTTGACGTAACATATAATACAACCAATTATAAAAGAATATTAATGCATATACAAGTATTCATCAAATCACCTATATACAATTACATATTGCATGGGGGCATTGGGGATCTCTTACGCGTACCGTATGCCGGGTTAGCGTCCTTCTTCTCCTCTTTTTTTTCTTTTAGGTATGATGTCAACCTTTCATCCGCCTATTGTTGCTTCGATGAGCAATTCCATACTTTTACTTTACCTCTTTCTTTTCTTCTCTCTTTGTGCCATTAACCTCTGCGAACCAATCCACCCTTTTGGGATTAATTCGTTAACCAATTCCGCCCTTTTGGGACTTGGCAAGGTAGCACATTTTCCTTCCTTGTGTCCTTAACCTCTGCGAACTAATCCACCCTTTTGGGATTATTTTGTTAACCAAATCCACCCTTTTGGGATCTGGCAAGGTAACACATTGGCCACTCCACCCTTTTGGGACTGGCGAGGGGCGTGTCAGGTAGACATTGCCAAGAGAAAGGATTCCTAACATATAACTACATACATATTTCCCTAAGTTCCATTATGCTCTTTTTAACGTTAAGTCATTGACCTCTAGTGTTCTAGGGCTGCCCTAACTCTTAAATGGCATCCCATCCTCATGATGCATGCTTCAATATATAATAATAGCTTAACCATAGTCATTGGATCCCTTGAAACCACTAAACTCCCAACTCTGCCAGGTTTCATTCAAATACATGCTGTGGCATTCGAATGAAATCCCTCGACATCTCTTCATTCGAATACGAGGGAATTCATTCGATTAAAATCCTAAAATTCGCCTGCATTCGATTGCAGGGGAATTCATTCGAAGGAAAGCTCGATTCGGACCTTCATTCGATTGAATTCCTTAAGTATTCGAATGCAGACTACAAAAATCGCCTTCCGAGACTCCAGATCATAAACTTTCACTGTTCCTAGGGTTCCAAGTAGTATAGTTATGCGTTTCAATTTTCTACCGTTTGCAAAACCCTTTTTACACAATATCCCCCCAAAATACTACTTAACAGTTATGCAGTCAGATATACAGATAGGTCACATATACAATTAAAACTAAACCACATAGACAGTGGGCTTAGGGTTACCCACTTCCTATGTGCGCTCCGATCCGAAATGTACGATGAGGAAACCGTCCTCGTCACGGGAGTATAATCCTCCTATTTTTCCTAGGCGCGATAACAGCTCTACGACGTGCCAGCGTGTCACTGACAGTGTAAATTTTAAGTGTTTTTCTTTCTCTTCTGCCGAGGGGCTTTAAGCCTTTTATAGGCACCCCTCAGCCTTTCTTCCTCCCCCTCTTCTCCGTTTTCCTTCTTTTCTTTCATTTTAAAATTTTATTTTATTTTATAAAATCATAATATTATATTATAATTTCATAACACACCTAATTAGTTATCTTCCCACGCACGCGCGGTCACCCTGAATTATTTCCATCACGCCCTTGTGATCTACCAGTCTTCCCCCAGCCATCCTTAATATATTATACTTATCCGAAAATTAAAGTTTGATTAAAATTTTCGTAAGGAAAAGGCTGGGATGTTACAGTTTGCTACTTCAACATCGGTCTCATCGGAGTCATCATTGTCCTCCCAAGCTACGTAAGCCTTCTTGCCCTTTTTTTTTCTCAATAGGCCTTCTTTCATATCTTTCCACCTTCTTTTGGTAGATTGGGCAATCCACTTTTATGTGTCCTGGTTTTCCACATTCATAGAATTTTGGAAGGGATGATTCTTCTTTGTTGTTGTTTCTCCTTGGTGGAAATGGAGGCTTTGATTGCCCTTGAGTGTTGCTTCTCTTTTCGAGGAATGTCCCAAATTTCTTCACAAGAAGACTCATGTTCTCATCATTGAGCTCAATTCCACAAAATCTATTCTCATCTTCTTCTTCTTCAAAGTTTTTGGATTTTGAGGGAGAGGCCGCCATGAGAGCAATCTTTTTCTCCTTTTTCTCTAACTCTTCATTGGCATCCAATCATGCCAATTGCATTTCATGCTCAAGAAGCTTTCCAAAGAGAGTGGTGAGAGGCATCTTTGACAAATCTTTTGCTTCTCTAATTGCTGTCACTTTTGGAGTCCACTTCCTATTCAAGCATCTTAGAACCTTTTCTACAAGTTCAAAGTTAGAGAAATTCTTTCCAATGGAAGCAAGTTCATTTACTAAATGTGTAAATCTCATTTGTAAACTTTTAATGTCTTCATCGGTTTTCATTCTAAACATTTCAAATTTAAACATGAGAGTATTAATTCTATTATTCTTCACTTCTTCGGTTCCCTCATGAGTAACTTCTAGAGTATCCCACATTTCTTTGGCGGTTGTGCAATTTGATACCCTACAATATTCCGAGTGTCCTAAGGATGACATAATGATGTTTTTAGCTTTCTTATCAAGGTTGATTTTATTTTTATCATCATTCGTCCATTGTTGTATGGACTTAGGTCTACCACTCAAAATGTCTAGAGGAATATAAGGCCCAAATTCTATAGCATCCCAAACGTCTAGATCAATTGCTTCAATAAAGATTCTCATTCTAGATTTCCAATATCCATAGCATTCACCATTAAAGAACGGAGGTTTGTTAATAGGACTACTATCGGTGATAAATGTAGATGAAGCCATTTCTCTTGAAGCTATTAAGCCTTGAACAAGAGCCTAAGCTCTGATACCACTTGTTACCAAGTGGCTTCAAATACACAAGAGGGGGGTGAATTGGGTATGTAGGTTATTTTTAAATTCTTTGCTTTGAGGCCAATAAACCACCAAGTATTAATGTAAATTATTGAAAAGTAAAGATAGAATCAATCTTGAGCATAAACAATTTAAGGAGTTAAGGGATAAAGAAGATGCAAACTCAATTATCCTGGTTCAACCACCCTTGTGATCTACCTCCAGTCCCCAAGCAATCCGCTCAAGATTTTTCCACTATTCTTCAAGCTTGAAACTTAGGTGCTTGACAACCTTTACAAGATGAGCACTCTACTTGAGCCTCAAGTAATTTTCCTTAGGGATACCACCCTAATCACTTGAGAGGGATACCTCACCCTCTTTACAAGAAATGATTTGTGTTTGATTTGAAACTCTCTTGAAGAGTAGATAATACAATTTGAAGGCCTATAGGTGTGTGTGTATGAAACTCTCTCTTTTATCTAGAAGATAGCTCAAAGAATGTTATTAATGAGGTAGAGAATATTAGATGTTATAAAATTGATGTTCAACCTTCTCTTGATGAGTTTGGTGAGTATTTATTAAGCCCAAAGGTATCCTAGCTGTTGTGCATTTAATGCATCTGAAGTCAGCAAACAGAACTAGCCGTTTTTGACATCAGTACTCGATCCATTCGAATGGCCTATTCGAACGTCTCACCTAATATAGCCGTTGGGCATTAAATGTGCCTGAGTAATTCGAATGGATCTGAGACAGCCATTTGAATGTCTTTTGCTGCACTGGGATCACCGAAGGTATCAAACCCTAGACATTCGATTATGCCATCCAGATTACCTTTGTTCAGGAGTCATTCGAATGTCTTGTTCATCAGACATTCGAATGGATCGAGGCAATTCATTCGAATGTCTCTAGGGTTTTGTCCATACTCATTCTTTTTCTTCTTTTGCTTGATTCTTGATTCTTTTTGAAATAGTTTTTAAGGCATGAATCAATATTTCTTTCTAAGAGCCATCTTGAAGAGCTTAAGGCGAGAGTTAGATACACATCACCTTTAACACATTTCCTAGGTCCTAAAACTAGATCTTTTTGAGCTTCTTGGACATTTGGAAACTTGCTTCATTGTCTTCATCAAAACATCCTTCATGAGCATTCACAGAACAAGTTATGAATAATCTTTAAGCGCAAGACCTCAAATTAATCTTTATCTTGAGTTACCGCATGCAAGATATTAAGAAATTATTCCTCCATGGTTGAAGAATTAAAACTCAAAGTAAATAAAGAGAAAGAAAGAGTAGATAAAGAGAAAGGAAAAGTAAATAACAATGGAAAAAGTAAATGATAAGGAAAGAGTAAATGAAAATAGAAAGAAATAAAATGAAAGGTAAAAGTAAAGGAAAAGAGAATGGAAAGAGTAAATAAACTCAAAGTAAGTAAAGAGAAACAAAGAAGTAAATAAAGAAATGGAAAGATGTAAATGGCAATGGAAGATTAAAACAAGTGAAAAGCAAGAAAGAGTAAATAAAGAGAATGAAAGAGTAAATGGCAAGGAGAAATGAAACAATAGAACCTGGAATTAATTCGGCAGAACTTCGTTACAAAGCTTGAAAGATCACAAGCACTTTTACATAAGCCTAAGTGCTTGAAATAAAATGTAAAAAGTGAAGAAACATGAAGGGAAAAGAAGGGTTTTTAGGCCTAGGAAAGCTTAGGGAGAGGGTGGAAGGGGATGGAAAGGAACGGAGGAAGCATGCCCCAAATGAATGCCTTGGCCTCTTATTTATAGGCCAAGGTTCGTCAGGTCCGCTCAGTGGTTTAGTGCCACCGCTGAGCGGTTGAGTCAACATTGGCGGCCTACGCGGTTTGGACAGCTGGTGCAAGGCTAGTGGCGGTTTCTAGAATTTTGTCCGCTCAGCGGCAGCTCAGCGGACTTACTTGCACAACAATCAGTAAAACTGCAATATCTTCAGCTACAGACCTCCGATTGAGGTGATTCAAATTTCCACTTAAAGCTAAGGGATAGAGCTACAACGTTTTAGTTGACATCAAATCGAGATTCAATCTTTATCATGGCTCAAAATCAATGGCAAAGTCAGTGTTAAAAATCCTCAGCTCATCTTTTAACCAAATCTTTTTGGATTTGAATTTGATCTTGCATTCATTGGTCCAAATCTTCTCTTCACATCTTCAATGATCCTCTTGAACATTCATTTCCTACAATTCAAAATGGAAACTACAAAAGAGATATTAAGTATCTATGGTTAAAATAATGCGTAAACTTGTCGTTTTTCTCAATTCTTCATAAAAAAGGGTAATGTGAAAAAACGTATTGATTAAGTATAAAACCCACACATTTTATCATGCATTATTCATTTATAGGATAGTAAAATAAGGTGGAAAATGTACTCATCAAACTACCCCACACTTGAACAATTGCATGTCCTCATGCAAGAAGCTCAAGAACTTAAGTAATAACTAAGCAAAGATGAAAAATCTTTTTGGTGCGGCGACACTATTTACATCCCCCTACAAAGCCGCGAAACTCAGGGAGGCACTTAAGCCGACTCAGACAACTGTGCAAAATACATGACAATCCAAAAATTAAAGTACATTTTGACAAGAGATGATATCATTGTTGTAACATCCCCGAATTTTCTCCTTACGAGAATTTCGCGAACATTCCAATTTTTGGCTTAATTAAAAGCACATTAGATGCGATTATTTGGACTGGAAAAATTACTTAGAACATTAATTGTTTTCATAATTGTTTTCAAATGCCAGTCAAGTAATTGTTTCTTGATCTCGCGGAAAGCCACGAGGTCCATGCCAAATTTTGACAAAAATCGGAATTTCGGTAGACACTTTAGGTATCTGTGAAAATTTCCTCCGGGTAATAAATTCACGAAAACCTTAACCGGACATACCTCTATGATTCGGGAAATTAGTAGATCGCAGATATGTGCTCGGAATATTTTTAGAATATCCGAACACTACCGAAAAATGACAAAACGCGATCAAACATGATCGCGAAATAAATTGACCTAGTTTGAGAATTAATTCCTACGTTAGTAACAGCAAAACAAAGGAAAAAATTAAAGAAAAGGACAAAAGGGGAAATAATTAAAAAGGTGAAGGGCAAAAGGGGAAAACAAAGTTAGGATATAAAAGGAAATAAAAATTAAAGCAAGGGCAAAAGGGTAACTAGGCTTAAAAGGATAATTTTGAAAAAAAAGGAAAAGGAAATGAAAAAGAAGCACAAAGCTTCGTAGAGAAGCTAAAGGGCCCCTGAGCTTATAAATAAGCTTACGGCCTCAGTGCCATTTTCTCTAGATTTTGGACAGCTGTGTTGTTACTCTGTCCGAGTGTGCGCGCGACGATTACTTCATCGGACTAAGGAAAAATAATAGGATAATCCTAAAGCTCTCGGGAGTCATTTCTGACAACTTCCAAGTGCGCCTGAAAAGTGGGTAATCCTAAGCCCACTGTCTATGTGGATTATGTTATGACAGTATATGTATATTTTTGTGTATTTGACTGAAAAACTACTTTGTAAAAATGATAGAGAATAACGTGCATAGGTTAGATTTTGAGGATTTTACTGTTTGAAAACCATAAGTGTACTGATTGGACCACTGTAGAAGCAGAAATGTTACGTACTGAAAACCCCCGGAGAAGTTACTCTCACTGGGGCGATTTTTATTGTGGGATTCGAATGAATCCCCAGGGATTCGAATGAATTCCCAAGGATTTCAGTCGAATGCTGGAGGATTCAATCGAATGAAAGTCTGAGCAGGATTTCAATCGATTGAATTCTCAAGGGATTCGAATGAAAGAACTCGCAGGGTTTCATTCGAATGACAAGACCTTAGGCATTCGAATGACACAAGATTTTCAGAAACAAAAACTAAGTTTTCGAGACAGTTGAATGATGAGGCTTTGTCACTCGAAGTAACGCTGAAAAACTGGAGTGTTGAGCTTGTGTTTGTGTTCTAATGGGCCTAGAGCCCTAGAAAATTGTTTATGTGAGTAAATGTGAAATTATTATGTTATGTTAATTCATGCATCATGAGGATAGATCACTAGAAGTTATTGTTTAATGAACGAGTAATAAATGAAGATGAGAATGAAATGTAGGAACAAGAGCATGATGAGAAAAGATAAATGTGCATACGAGAGAAAAGAATGATGAGATGCATGACATGTGATAGAAAAATGAATGGATTATGATGCGATGAATATGTGTATGATATGGTCCACTTCCGGCTTAGCCAAGAGGGCGGCCCCTCGCCACCCGGGAAGGGGGTGGAGTCATGTTTGCCCGAGAAACAGACAGAAAAGGCAGGTCGTACACCACCATGGGGACGACGGTCCTTAGGTGTATGAGGGAGTATTGGGACACAGGAACAAGGAAAGATATGATGAATGAGAACATGCATTGAAATCCGTGCCTCATCGGTACGATGACCCGTTGCATTGATACTGTGAAATGTCCCATGCCTGGCAAGCATGGTGGAAGGTTTACCGCGCAACATATGCTTGATGATCAGTTGGGTCTGTTAGCATACATGTTTATGTGATTGTGTTACGATGGTTAGGGGTAGAAAGCACGAGAACCTAGATAAGCAAGACTAGTTCCCTGATCACGTAGTAACATAGATAAAGCTGTTTAGGATCCTAGGACAAGATAATAATCAGTAGGTCTTGTTTAGTATGCCTGATCACTTAGAGATCTCTTGAGCGGCCTGGAGGATACCCGAGTAAATGAACAGTAGTTAGTGCTAAGGAACCCCACTGAGGACCAAAAGTTCTCACCCCCACTCCGTTGTGGATCCAGCAGGTGTACGAGGTGACTGGACGGACAGTTGGTTGAGGTCAAGACACCGGGACAATGCTGACACGATGAGAATATATGTTTTTTGTTATGTATTAGGACTTAGATCCATTTTGTGTACATATTTATTATTATGATAAGGTGTACCGATGTTGGACCTTGGTTGTATTTATTTATGTATGCACATATACTCTTTATGTTCTGTTTCAGTTACCCTTAACCTATAGCGACTGTTGTTATATGTTCTCTAAATTACGCACGGCCCCTAATTTACAAACTGATACTGTAAGAGAATAATTTTCAAATGGGTCCATATTTTCGTATAAAGAACTATTTGCAAAGGTAAAGGTAAGGGTAAAAGTTAACCTGACACAACGCATAATAACCCTGTGAGCATTGCTTGCTACCATGGAAGTAGGCAGTTAGCAGGGGTGTTACAGTTGGTATCAGAGCAGTTTAGTCCTTAAAGGGCCTGGGGCTGAGCTGCATTATGCTTTCGAGCATGTTCATGGTGCATGACTCTACTAAGTTGTATGTGCTATTTTAAGTGTACCAGCCTTTCCCGAGACTGATCAACTTGGGATCTGTGCAGGTACAACGCCTAGCCATGCCGCCGTGTAGGGATCCAGCACAACTTAACCACGAGCAGGTGGACCTCGCAGACATCCTTCGGGAAATGGTCCAGACGAATGCTCAGATAGCCGCTGCATTGATTCAAAGGGACGCGCCACAAACACCGCAAGAGGTAGATGGTCAAAAGTACATCCAATTCACACAGGCGAATTCGCCCAAATTCGAAGGAGTAATGGACCCCCGGGTGGTCCATAGTTGGATTAGGAAGATGGAACAACTCTTTGAGGACATAGCCTGTACATAGGCATAGAAGGTGAAGTTTGCAGCTAGGCAATTCGACGGAGCTGCAAGGGAATGGTGGGAGACAGCCAGGCTGGTTTTTGAGCAACAGAAAGCTCCCGTCACATGGGATCAGTTTACAGCTATGTTTCTGGAGAAATATTTTCCTGAGGAGTTGCAAGACCGTAAGGAGACGGAGTTTCTGGAGTTGAAACAGGGGACGATGTCAGTGGCCGAATACACGGCCAAGTTTGAGCGACTATGCCAGTACTGCAACACATACCAGCTTCGGCCAAGCGAGCAGTGGAAGTGTAAGAGATATCAGCAAGGGCTGAGACCGGAGATGCAAGTGTTCATTCCTACCTGGGGTTTGCCAGATTATGCCACCCTGGTAAACCGATGTCTAGCACAGAAAGAGGCAAATCAGCGGTTGGAGGTGCTCAAGAATAAGAGGAAGGCAGTGGAGCAAGGGAGCTAGCCACAGGAGCCCTGGAAGAAGCGACCTAGAGGACGATATCCATACCAGCCGCAACAGCAACAACCAGAACAGATACCGGACCAGTCCCAGCCAGGCCAACCCTGACAAGGAGGAGAGCCTCGCCCACCTTGCCCCAAGTGTGGAAAGCCTCACAGTGGAGAGTGCTTGATGGGAAAGGCCGTTTGTTACCGATGTGGGAAACTCGGCCACGTCTCCAAGGTATGTAGGGCAGCCATTCTCGTCAACCAGTCAGGTATCTGCCACTAATGCGGAGAACACATTTCGCCATGGATTGCACCGCGGCCCAACCCGCAACCCAACCGACAGTTCCGCCGCAAGGACGAGTCTTCACCATGTGGTCCGATTACGAGGACATGCGAAGGAAAACCGGTGCAGAGGATTAAACCACGGTAAGAATAGTAAATACGCAGGACCCCTAGTGACGCTAGAATTTCGGGGCGAAATTCTTTTAAGGGGGTAGAATGTAACATCCCGAATTTTCTCCTTACGAGAATTTCGCGAAAATTCCAATTTTTGGCTTAATTAAAAGCACATTAGATGTGATTATTTGGACTGGAAAAATTGTTTAGAACATTAGTTGTTTTCAAACGCCAGTCAAGTAATTGTTTCTTGATCTCGCGGAGTGCCACGAGGTCCATGCCAAATTTTGACAAAAATTGGAATTTCGGTAGACACTTAAGGTATCTGTGAAAATTTTCTCCGGGCAATAAATTCACGAATACCTTAACCAGACATACCTCTATGATCCGGGAAATTAGTAGATCGCGGATATGTGCTCGGAATATTTTTAGAATATCCGAACACTACCGAAAGATGACAAAACGCGATCAAACATGGTCGTGAAATAAATTGACCTAGTTTGAGAATTAATTCCTACGTTAGTAACAGCAAAACGAAGGAAAAAAATTAAAGAAAAGGACAAAAGGGGAAATAATTAAAAAGGTGAAGGGCAAAAGGGGAAAACAAAGTTAGGATATAAAAGGAAATAAAAATTAAAGCAAGGGCAAAAGGGTAACTAGGCTTAAAAGGATAATTTTGAAAAAAAAGGAAAAAGAAATGAAAAAGAAGCACAAAGCTTCGTAAAGAAGCTAAAGCCCCCCTGAGCTTATAAATAAGCTTACGGCCTCAGTGCCATTTTCTCTAGATTTTGGACTGTTGTGCTGTTACTCTGTCCGAGTGTGCGCGCGACAATTACTCCATCGCACTAAGGAAAAATAGTAAGATCATCCTAAAGCTCTCGGGAGTCATTTCTGACAACTTCCAAGTACGCCTGGAAAGTGGGTAATCCTAATCCCACTATCTGTGTGGATTATGTTATGACTGTATATGTATATTTTTGTGTATTTGACTGAAAAACTACTTTGTACAAATGATAGAGAATAAGGTGCATAGATTAGATTTTGAGGATTTTGCTGTTTGAAAATCATAAGTTTACTGATTGGACCACTGCAGAAGCAGAAATGTTACGTACCGAAAACCCCCGCAGAAGTTATTCTCACTGGGGCGATTTTTACTGTGGGATTCGAATGAATCCCCAGGGATTCGAATGAATTCCCAAGGATTTCAGTTGAATGCAGGAGGATTCAATCGAATGAAAGTCTGAGCAGGATTTCAATCGATTGAATTCTCAAGGGATTCGAATGAAAGAACTCGCAGGGTTTCATTCGATTGACAAGACCTTAGGCATTCGAATGATACAAGATTTTCAGAAACAAAAACTAAGTTTTCGAGACATTCGAATGATGAGGCTTTGTCACTCGAAGTAACGCTGAAAAATTGGAGTGTTGAGCTTGTGTCTGTGTTCTAATGGGCCTAGAGCCCTAAAAAATTGTTTATGTGAGTAAATGTGAAATTATTATGTTATGTTAATTCATGCATCATGAGGATAGATCACTAGAAGTTATTATTTAATGAACGAGTAATAAATGAAGGTGAGAATGAAATGTAGGAACAAGAGCATGATGAGAAAAGATAAATGTGCATACGAGAGAAAAGAATGTTGAGATGCATGACATGTGATAGAAAAATGAATGGATTATGATGCGATGAATATGTGTATGATATGGTCCGCTTCCGGCTTAGCCAAGAGGGCGGCCCCTCGCCACCCGGGAAGGGGGTGGAGTCATGTTTGCCCGGGAAACAGACAGAGAAGGCAGGTCGTACACCACCATGGGGACGACGGTCCTGAGGTGTACGAGGGAGTATTGGGACACAGGAACAAGGAAAGATATGATGAATGAGAACATGTGTAACATCCCGACCTTTTCCTTATGAGGATTTCGCTCAAAATTTTAATTTTGGATAAGTATGGCATGTTAGGGACGGTTAGGGAGACTGAGAAAATTATTTGGGACAGCGATTGTTTCCCGAGGTCAGCCGAGATGTATGTTTCGTTGGCTGACGGGATGCCGCAAGGCCTATGCGAATTTTTACACAATTCGGAAACCCCGTCAGGTCCCAAAGGTATTGTAAAACATACTCCCAGAGGTGAGGTGTCTGCGAATACCTTAATCTGACTTGCCACTAGGGCGGGGGAAATAGGTAGATCGCGGATACGTGCTCGGGATGTTTTTATAATTCCAGTACGTGCACGAAAAATAATTAGTTAGGCGTTTTTATAAAATAATAATGTGATACTAAATTTTTGCGAAATAAAAATATTAATAAAAAGAAAAGAAAGAAAAAGGAAAAGAGAGGGGAGGGGGGGACGCTGTTGAGGGGGGTGGCGTGCCTATAAAAGGCTTTAAGCCACCCTTAGAAGTCAAAGAGGAAAACATTCAGAAAAGTTACGCTGGTAGTGTCGCGCCAGCACATTGTGGATCCGTTATCGAGCTTAGGAAAAATAGGAGGAATATGCTCACGTGACGAGGACAGTTTCCTCATCGTAGATCTCAAGCCAGAACACACATAGGAAGTGGGTAATCCTAAGCCCACTGTCTATGTGGTTCAGTTTTTAACTGTATATGTCCCTATCCGAATATTTGACTATGGAACTGTTAAGTAGTGTTTTGGGGGGATACTGTGTAAAAAGGGTTTTGTGAATGATGGAAAATTGGAACGCATAACTGTACTACTTGGAAGCCTAGGAACAGTAAGAATTTGCGATCTGGAGTCTCGGGAGGCGATTTTTGTAGTCTGCATTCGAATACGCCAGGAATTCAGTCGAATGAAAGCCCAATCGAGTTTTCCTTCGAATGAATTCCACTGCAGTCGAATGAAGGCGAATTTTAGGGATTTCAATCGAATGAATCTCCTAGTATTCGAATGAACGGATGCTGAGGGATTTCAGTCGAATGAAAGCCTATTCTAATCGAATGAAAGAACTCCGAGGGATTTCATTCGAATACCACAGCAAGTATTCAAATGAAACCTGGCAGAGTTGGGAGTTTAGTGTTTTTAAGGGATCCAATGACTATGGTTAAGCCATTCTTATGTATTTGAGCATGCATCATGAGGATGGGATGTCACCTAGGAGTTAGGACAAGCCTAGAACACTAGAGATCAATGACTTAATGTTCAAGAAAGCATAATGGAACTTAGGGAAATACGTATATAGTTATATGTTAGGAAAGCCCTCTCTTGGCAAAAGTCTTACAGACAGCCCCTCACCAGTACACAAATGGACTGGTCGATGTGTTACCTTGCCCGTCCTTAAAAGTTTGGATTAGTTAACGAATAGTCGTCCAAGGTCGGCTGGTTCGAAGAGGTTAATGACACGGAAGGTAAAGGATGGATAGACGAAAAAGGAGGAAGTAAAGGTAAAAGCGCTCACTCGGCAAGCCGGTATACGTATGGAGATAGAGAGCTAATCCGGCAAGCTGGAACGCCTAAAGAAAAGATGCACGGACCCGGCAAGCCGGTATGTGCCAAAGCGGAGAAGTAGGACGTTGACCCGGCAAGCCGGTACGCGTAAGAGACCCCCAATGCCCCCATGCAATATGTAATTATATATATGTGAATTGATGAATGCTTGTATGTGCAGTAATATGCATTTATGNAGCGGAGAAGTAGGACATTGACCCGGCAAGCCGGTACGCGTAAGAGACCCCCAATGCCCCCATGCAATATGTAATTATATATATGTGAATTGATGAATGCTTGTATGTGCAGTAATATGCATTTATGATTGTGTGTGTAATATTTGACGTCAAGGGAACGACCCGAGACGAGCAGCATACTTATAATTGAAATGCCCTAGTCACAAGCACGCAGACTTAGTAAGAAAGACTAGTTCCCCTATCACCTAGATAACGTAGATAAAGTCGTTTAGGACCTTAGGCCAGATAATAATCAGTAGGGTACTAGTATATGTGTTCACCTAGAAACACCTGAGCGGCCAGATCATGAGGGAAGAAGAAACAAACCCCAATGCTAGGGCCAACCACTGAGGACGCAAGTTCTCACTCCCGCTCCCTTATGCTTCCAGGTGCAAACGAGGATTTTACGGGCTACAAGGAGCACCAAGACGTGCCACCCGCTGAGCCGTGAAGAATGAAAGACCGGACGGATAAAGGGCTTGGCTTAAGGACTCAGCGGCTTTACTGTATTTTGGAAGGGCTTGTTGTGGATCTATTTAAGTACGATGGTTGTACGTAGACTACTCTACTATATTATCACGGATGTAATTATGTGTAATGGACCATGTACCTGTTTATTATAGACCGTCTGGACGTGAATACCTTGTCTGATAAGCTTATGCTCTACCGCTTATAATATATATGTTCATAATCACGCACGGCTCATAATTGTATACGTACGCAAAGGTTTTTGATACGGTCCGTAAATTGTGGTAAATCGTAATTTCGAAATAATTAAGGGATATGGATAACCTACCAATGAATGAACAACCTAGTGAACTTTACACATGGCTCGAGCATGGGCAGTTGACTAGGGTGTTGCAGTTGGTATCAGAGCAGTTTAGTCCTACGTGAGCCTAGGGACTGAGCTGCACTATGGTTCCGAATACGGACTTTTGGTGTATATATCTTGCTAGGCTGTATGTGTTAAGATATGTGTGCTTGCTTTTCTTGAGCCTAATCAACTCGAGATATGCGCAGGTACCTTGGACCAGCCATGCCGCCTAGACGTGATTATACGCCGCGCACAATAGAAACGCCCGATCTTGCTGAAATTCTTAGGGAGATGGCTCGGGCTACTCAAGTTCAAGCCGAAGCCACCGCTCAGATTGCGACTGCTACTGCACCTCAGAATCCCAATCCGACAGTGGAGGAGGCGGGAGCCAGGAAGTTCGTGGAGTTTGGAAAGGCTAACCCTCCAATCTTTGAGGGGCTGATGGACCCAGAGCTCCTCCATAATTGGATAGCAGAAATGTAGCAAATTTTCGAGGATGTTCGCTACACCGGGGCGCAGAAGGTTCGCTTCGCGACAAAGAAACTGAGAGATGCTGCCCGAGCTTGGTGGAACTCAACAAGGCCTCTTTTGGAGCAGCAGGAGAATCCTATTACTTGGGAGCGGTTCACCGAAGCCCTCTTAAACATGTATTTCCCCCAAAGGGCTTAGGGATCTAAAGGAGACGGAATTTTTAGCGCTGCAACAAGGAGATATGACGGTTGCGGAGTATACATCAGTCTTTGAAAAGATGTGCCGCTACTCTTCCACATATCAGTTGCACCCTACTGAGGCATGGAAATGCGGGAAATTTCAGCGGGGACTGAGGGAGGAACTCCAGATGGCTATCAACCATTGGGACATCCAGGATTACGCTCTCCTGGTGAGCAAGTGTATGACCTTGGAAGAATCGGCCAAGAATCTGACCAAGGCCCGCAATGCAAGGAACAAGAGGAAGATGGAGGAATAGGGAGGCCCTTCACAGGTACAGAGGCAGAGGGGGTTTTATCAGGCACCGTTCCCCATCAGGAGTGGGGGACAGACTCCTCCGCGACCACAGCAATGGGCCCCGAGACCCCCAGCTCATGGTGGAGTCAGTTTCCTCAGACCCCCGCAGCAAGTTGTTCGGCCTCCACAGCCCCAACACGCAGCCAGACCACAGCCGCAGGGTGGCATCCCGAGGGGGATGGGTTTAGGAGCCCTAGGAGTCCAACAAGGCAGGGATCACAGGCAACTTTGCCCGAAGTGCGGAAGGCCCCATGCCGGGGAATGCAGAGTTGGGCAGAATGTATGTTACAGGTGTGGCCAAGGGGGCCACCTGGCCCGACAGTGTTCAACCTATCTGCCGCCTGCCCAGCAGCAAGGACGGGTTTTCACTATGTCTAGAGAAGAAGCTGAGGACGCCGAGGGCTTGATTTTGGGTAAGTGTACCATGCTAGGTAGCCCTTTGATTGCGTTATATGATTCGGGAGCTTCACACTCTTTTATTTCGTATAGCAATGTTAGTAAATTAAATCTGAATCCCGTAGCATTACCGTATATCCTAAGAGTGTCTACCCCCACTGCACCCCCAGTCGAGACGCGTCAAGTATGTCTCCAATGTCCCCTTCACTTGCAAGGCCGGACGTTCGTAGCTGATCTCATCTGCTTACCTTTAGTAGGCTTGGATATCATTCTCGGAATGGATTGGTTGGGTAACAATCAAGTGATTCTGGACTGTGCCAATAGAATGGTAATCTTTTCGCCGCAGGCACCGGCCCCATTACCTCCTCAGGACGAGTCGGTAGTTCTTTATTGCTGTCCCATGGAAAATCAGAACTTCATCTTCTTGGCCTCATCGGGAGTGGAGGTAGTCCAGGAAGTAGCTCACATTCCTATAGTGTGCAAGTACCCGGATGTATTCCCCGAGGAGATTTCGGAGTTTCCCCCAAAGAGGGAAGTAGAATTTTCCATTAGTTTGGTTCCCGGAGCTGGACCAATTTCAATAGCGCCATACCGTATGTCTACGGTGGAGCTGCAAGAGCTGAAGAAGCAGTTGGAAGAATTACTAGACAAACGGTTCGTCCAACCCAGCGCATCACCGTGGGGAGCCCCGGTTCTGTTCGTGAAGAAGAAGGACGGTTCAATGCGATTGTGCATAGACTATCGACAGTTAAATAAGGTGACCATCAAGAATAAGTACCCGCTGCCCAGGATAGACGATTTAATGGATCAACTGAGAGGTGCCAAAGTATTTACCAGAATTGACTTGCGCTCAGGATACTACCAGATAAGGGTAGCCGATGAAGACATTCCTAAGACAACTTTCAGGACCCGATATGGTCACTACGAGTTTACTGTGATGTCATTCGGGTTGACAAATGCCCCTGTAATATTCATGGACTACATGCACCGGATCTTCAGAGCCCACCTAGACGAGTGCGTGATAGTCTTTATAGATGACATCCTGGTGTACTCCAAGAAGGAGGAGGATCATACGAAACATCTCAGATTGGTGTTGGATATCTTGAGGGAGAAACAGTTGTATGCTAAGCTCTCTAAGTTCGAATTTTGGATGAAGGAGGTGAAGTTTTTAGGGCATGTGGTGTCCAAACAAGGAGTCTCGGTGGACCCCAGTAAGGTAGCTGCCGTAACGGATTGGGAGAGACCTACCTCAGTCACCGAGCTTAGAAGCTTCCTGGGTTTTGCGGGCTATTATCGAAGGTTCATCGAAGGATTTTCTCAGATAGCATTGCCCCTTACGAAGCTTACCCACAAGGAAATTAAATATGAGTGGACACCAGAATGTGAAGAGAGCTTCTGCAAGCTCAAGGAAAAACTGACCACTGCCCCGGTGTTGATTTTGCCGGACCCGCACACGCCGTGTGATGTGTATTGCGATGCATCAAGGATGGAGTTAGGGTGTGTGCATATGCAGAATCGCCAAGTGGTGGCATACGCGTCAAGGCAGTTGAGGCCACACGAGGTAAACTACCCAACCCACGACTTGGAGTTAGCCGCAGTAGTATTTGCCCTTAAGATTTGGCGACACTACCTATATGGGGTAAAGTTTGAGGTGTTTTCTGACCATAAAAGTCTCCAATACCTCTTCGACCAGAAGGAGCTAAATATGAGGCAGAGGAGGTGGATGGAATTACTAAAAGACTATGATTTCGAGCTCTGGTACCACCCGGGGAAAGCAAACGTGGTAGCCGATGCCTTAAGCAAAAAAGTGCTACATGCGGCTCAGATGATGGTGGAAGAGTCGAAATTGCTAGGAGAATTTCGCGATCTTAATTTGGGGATCGTCAGACGTAAGGGCAGCATCCAACTCGGCCCGTTGCAGATTACCAGCAGTTTCAGGCAGCAGATAATGGAGGCTCAAGAACGCTGCCAAGAGAATCTTTGGAAGGCGTTTGTTAAGGCCGTACGAGAAGGGAGGGTCAGAGAAGCCAGGGTGGACGGTGAAGGAGTTCTGTGCTTCAACGATCGAGTCTGCGTACCTGGTGAAGGCACTTTGCGGAGAGATATTCTGCACGAAGGACACAAGAGCAAATTTACGATGCACCCTGGGATCACTAAGATGTACCACAACCTAAAGAAGATGTTCTGGTGGCCTGGCCTCAAGCGAGACGTAGAGGACTTCGTGCAAAAGTGTTTAGTTTGTCAAAAAGTGAAGGTGGAGCACCAAAAGCTGCCCGGATTACTACACCCCCTGGAGGTGCCTGAATGGAAATGGGACGGCATCTCGATGGACTTTGTGACGGGATTACCACGCACCTCAAAGGGAGTAGACGCCACATGGGTGATTGTGGATAGGCTAACTAAGTCAGCTCATTTCATCCCGGTACGAATGAATAACTCTTTGGAAAAGCTAGTGCAACTCTATATTAAGGAAGTGGTGCGACTACATGGGATACCTTCATCCATTGTGTCAAATAGGAATCCGCGTTTTACGTCCCGATTTTGGACAACCTTTCAAAGGGCATATGGAACTCAATTAGCTCTGAGCACAGCTTACCACCCTCAGACGGATGGGCATACTGAGAGGACGATTCAGACGTTAGAAGACATGCTGTGAGCCTGTGCCCTGGACTTACCTGAGTACTGGGATGAGATGCTACCATTTATTGAATTTTCTTATAATAACAGCCACCATACGAGTATCGGCATGGCCCCCTTCGAAGCCCTTTACGGTCGAAGATGCCCGTCACCCCTCTGCTGGAATGAAGGCCGTGAGTACAGGTACTTGGGACCCGAAGAGATCCAAGATGCGGAAGAATGTATGCAATGTATTAGGCAGAGGATCCTCACGGCTCAGAGTCATCAGAAAAGTTATGCCGACCACCGCAGAAGACCCCTCGAATTCCAAGAAGGGGATCACGTTTTTCTCAAAGTCACCCCTACTACAGGCATCAGGAGAGCTATGAAGATTAGGAAACTAAGCCTCAAGTTCATTGGACCCTTCCAGATCCTGGCGCGTGTTGGACCTGTAGCTTACCGAATAGCTCTCCCACCAAACCTAGCCAATGTTCACGCTGTATTTCATGTGTCCCAACTAAGGAAGCACTATGCTTCTCCAGATCACGTACTGGAACCCGAGAAAATCATACTAAGGGACGATCTTGCTTTGCCGTTGATGCCTCAGAAGATCGTGGATCGCAAGACGCGGAAGACGCGTAATAAGGAGATCCAGATGGTACGCGTCATCTGGGAAAACGGGAAGATCGAGGAGCAAACTTGGGAATTGGAGGCGGACATGAAGGCAGCCTACCCAGAACTATTCCAAGGTACGAAATTTCGGGGACGAAATTTTTGTAAGGGGGTGAAATGTAACATCCCGACCTTTTCCTTATGAGGATTTCGCTCAAAATTTTAATTTTGGATAAGTATGGCATGTTAGGGACGGTTAGGGAGACTGAGAAAATTATTTGGGACAGCGATTGTTTCCCGAGGTCAACCGAGATGTATGTTTTGTTGGCTGACGGGATGCGGCAAAGCCTATGCCAATTTTTACACAATTCGGAAACCCCGTCAGGTCCCAAAGGTATTCGTAAAACATACTTCCAGAGGTGAGGTGTCTCCGAATACCTTAATCTGACTTGCCACTAGGGCGGGGGAAACAGGTAGATCGCGGATAGGTGCTCGGGATGTTTTTACAATTCCCGTGCGTGCACGAAAAATAATTAGTTAGGCGTTTTTATAAAATAATAATGTAATACTAAATTTTTGCGAAATAAAAATATTAATAAAAAAGAAAAGAAAGAAAAAGGAAAAGAGAGGGGAGGGGAGGACGCTGTTGAGGGGGGGTGGCGTGCCTATAAAAGGCTTTAAGCTACCCTCAGAAGTCAAAGAGGAAAACATTCAGAAAAGTTACGCTGGTAGTGTCGCGCCATCACATTGTGGATCCGTTATCGAGCTTAGGAAAAATAAGAGGAATATGCTCACGTGACGAGGACAGTTTCCTCATCGTAGATCTCAGGCCAGAACGCACATAGGAAGTGGGTAATCCTAAGCCCACTGTCTATGTGGTTTAGTTTTTAACTGTATATGTGCCTATCTGAATATTTGACTATGGAATTGTTAAGTAGTATTTTGGGGGGATACTGTGTAAAAAGGGTTTTGTGAACGATGGAAAATTGAAACGCATAACTGTACTACTTGGAACCCTAGGAACAGTAAGAATTTGCGATCTGGAGTCTCGGGAGGCGATTTTTGTAGTCTACATTCGAATACGCCAGGAATTCAGTCGAATGAAAGCCCAATCGAGTTTTCCTTTGAATGAATTTCACCGCAGTCGAATGAAGGCGAATTTTAGGGATTTCGATCGAATGAATCTCCTAGTATTCGAATGAACGGATGTCGAGGGATTTCAGTCGAATGAAAGCCTATTCTAATCGAACGAAAGAACTCCGAGGGATTTCATTCGAATACCACAACAAGTATTCGAATGAAACCTGGCAGAGTTGGGAGTTTAGTGTTTTTAAGGGATCCAATGACTATGGTTAAGCCATTCTTATGTATTTGAGCATGCATCATGAGGATGGGATGTCACCTAGGAGTTAGGACAACCCTAGAACACTAGAGGTCAATGACTTAATGTTCAAGAAAGCATAATGGAACTTAGGGAAATACGTATATAGTTATATGTTAGGAAAGCCCTCTCTTGGCAAAAGTCTTACAGACAGCCCCTCACCAGTACACAAGTGGACTGGTTGATGTGTTACCTCGCCCGTCCTTACAAGTTTGGATTGGTTAACGAATCAGTCATCCAAGGTCGGCTGGTTCGAAGAGGTTAATGACACGGAAGGTAAAGGATGGATAGACGAAAAAGGAGGAAGTAAAGGTAAAAGCGCTCACCCGGCAAGCCGGTATGCGTATGGAGATAGAGACCTAATCCGGCAAGCCGGAACGCCTAAAGAAAAGATGCACGGACCTGGCAAGCCGGTATGTGCCAAAGCGGAGAAGTAGGACGCTGACCTGGCAACTGGTAGGCGTAAGAGACCCCCAATGCCCCCATGCAATATGTAATTATATATATGTGAATTGATGAATGCTTGTATGTACAGTAATATGCATTTATGATTGTGTGTGGGAATGACCCGAGACGAGCAGCATACTTATAATTGAAATGCTCTAGTCACAAGCACGTAGACATAGTAAGAAAGACTAGTTCCCCTATCACCTAGATAACGTAGATAAAGTCGTTCAGGACCTTAGTCTAGATAATAATCAGTAAGGTACTAGTATATGTGTTCACCTAGAAATACCTGAGCAGCCGGATCATGAGAGAGGAAGAAACAAACCCCAATGTTAGGGCCAACCACTGAGGATGCAAGTTCTCACCCCCGCTCCCTTATGCTTCCAGGAGCAAACGAGGATTTTACGAGCTACGAGGAGCACCAAGACGTGCCACCCGCCGAGCCGTGAAGAAGGAAAGATCGGACGGATAAAGGGCTTGGCTCAAGGACTCAGCGGCTTTACTGTATTTTGGAAGTGCTTGTTGTGGATCTATTTAAGTATGATGGTTGTACGTAGACTACTCTATTATATTATCACTGATGCAATTATGTGTAATGGACCATGTACCTATTTATTATAGACCGTCTGGATGTGAATACCTTGTCCGATAAGCTTATGCTCTACCGCTTGTAATATATATGTTCATAATCACGCACGGCTCATAATTGTATACGCACGCAAAGGTTTTTGATACGGTCCGTAAATTGTGGTAAATCGTAATTTCAAAATAATTAAGGGCTATGGATACCCCACCAATGAATCAACAACCTAGTGAACTTTACACATGGCTCGAGCATGGGCAGTTGACTAGGGTGTTGCAACATGCATTGAAATCTGTGCCTCATCGGTACGATGACCCGTTGCATTGATACTGTGAAATGTCTCGTGCCTGGCAAGCATGGTGGAAGGTTTACCGCGCAACATATGCGTGATGATCAGTTGGGTCTGTCAGCATACATGTTTATGTGATTGTGTTACGATGGTTAGGGGTAGAAAGCACGAGAACCTAGATAAGCAAGACTAGTTCCCTGATCACGTAGTAACATAGATAAAGCTGTTCAGGATCCTAGGACAAGAAAATAATCAGTAGGTCTTGTTTAGTATGCCTGATCACTTAGAGATCTCCTGAGCGGCCTGGAGGATACCCGAGTAAATGAACAGTAGTTAGTGCTAAGGAACCCTACTGAGGACCAAATGTTCTCACCCCCACTCGGTTGTGGATCCAGCAGGTGTACGAGGTGACTGGACGGACAGTTGGTTGAGGTCAAGACACCGGGACGATGCTGACACGAAGAGAATATATGTTTTGTGTTATGTATTAGGACTTAGATCCATTTTGTGTACATATTTATTATTATGACAAGGTGTACTTATGTTGGACCTTGGTTGTATTTATTTATGTATGCACATATACTCTTTATGTTCTGTTTCAGTTACCCTTAACCTATAGCGACTGTTGTTATATGTTCTCTAAATCACGCACGGCCCCTAATTTACAAATTGATACTGTAAGAGAATAATTTTCAAATGGGTCCATATTTTCATATAAAGAACTATTTGCAAAGGTAAAGGTAAGGGTAAAAGTTAACCTGAAACAACACATAATAACCCTGTGAGCATTGCTTGCTACCATGGAAGTAGGCAGTTAGCAGGGGTGTTATAGTTGGTATCAGAGCAGTTTAGTCCTTAAAGGGCCTGGGGCTGAGCTGCATTATGCTTTCGAGCATGTTCACGGTGCATGACTCTACTAAGTTGTATGTGCTATGTGAAGTGTACCAGCCTTTCCCGAGACTGATCAACTTGGGATCTGTGTAGGTACAACGCCTAGCCATGCCGCCGCGTAGGAATCCAGCACAACCTAACCACGAACAGGTGGACCTCGCAGACATCCTTCGGGAAATGGTCCAGACAAATGCTCAGATAGCCTCTGCATTGATTCAAAGGGACACCCTGCAAACACCGCAAGAGGTAGATGGTCAGAAGTACATCCAATTCACACGGGCGAATCTGCCCAAATTCGAAGGAGTAATGGACCCCGGGGTGGTCCATAGTTGGATTAGGAAGATGGAACAACTCTTTGAGGACATAGCCTGTACAGAGGCACAGAAGGTGAAGTTTATAGCTAGGCAATTCGACGGAGCTGCAGGGGAATGGTGGGAGATAGCCAGGCTGGTTTTGGAGCAACAGGAAGCTCCCGTCACGTGGGATCAGTTTACAGCTATGTTTCTGGAGAAATATTTTCCCCAGGAGTTGCAAGCCTGTAAGGAGACGGAGTTTCTGGAGTTGAAACAGGGGATGATGTCAGTGGCCGAGTACACGACCAAGTTTGAGTGGCTATGTCAGTACTGCAACACATACTAGCTTTGGCTAAGCCAGCAGTGGAAGTGTAAGAGATATCAGCAAGGGCTGAGACCCGAGATGCAAGTGTTCATTCCTACTTGGGGTTTACCAAATTATGCCACCCTGGTAAACCGATGTCTAGCGCAGGAAGAGGCAAATCAGCGGTTGGAGGTGGTCAAGAATAAGAGGAAGGCAGTGGAGCAAGGGAGCCAGTCACAGGAGCCTCAGAAGAAGGGACCTGGAGGACGATATCCATACCAGCCGCAGCAGCAACAACCAGAACAGATCCCGGACCAGTCCCAGCCAGGCCAACCCTGACAACGAGGAGAGCCTCGCCCACCTTGCCCCAAGTGTGGAAAGCCTCACAGTGGAGAGTGCTTGATGGGAAAGGCCGTTTGTTACCGATGTGGGAAACCCGGCCACGTCTCCAAGGTATGTAGGGCAGCCATTCTCGTCAACCAGTCAAGTATCTGCCACCGATGCGGAGAACGCAGACATTTCGACATGGATTACACCGCGGCCCAACCCGCAACCCAACCGACAGTTCCGCCGCAAGGACGAGTCTTCACCATGTGGTCCGACTACGAGGACATGCGAAGGAAAACCGGTGCAGAGGATTAAACCACGGTAAGAATAGTAAATACGCAGGACCCCTAGTGATGCTAGAATTTCGGGGCGAAATTCTTTTAAGGGGGGTAGAATGTAACATCCCGAATTTTCTCCTTACGAGAATTTCGTGAAAATTCCAATTTTTGGCTTAGTTAAAAGCACATTAGATGTGATTATTTGGACTGGAAAAATTATTTAGAACATTAATTGTTTTCAAACGCCAATCAAGTAATTGTTTCTTGATCTCGCGGAGTGCCACGAGGTCCATGCCAAATTTTGACAAAAATCAGAATTTCGGTAGACACTTAAGGTATCTGTGAAAATTTCCTCCGGGTAATAAATTCACGAATACCTTAACCGGACATACCTCTATGATCCGAGAAATTAGTAGATCGCGGATATGTGCTCGGAATATTTTTAGAATATCCGAACACTACCGAAAGATGACAAAACGCGATCAAACATGATCTCGAAATAAATTGACCTAGTTTGAGAATTAATTCCTACGTTAGTAACAGCAAAACAAAGGAAAAATTTAAAGAAAAGGACAAAAGGGGAAATAATTAAAAAGGTTAAGGGCAAAAGGGGAAAATAAAGTTAGGATATAAAAGGAAATAAAAATTAAAGCAAGGGCAAAAGGGTAACTAGGCTCAAAAGGATAATTTTGAAAAAAAAAAGAAAAAGAAATGGAAAAGAAGCACAAAGGTTCGTAAAGAAGCTAAAGCCCCCCTGAGCTTATAAATAAGCTTACGGCCTCAGTGCCATTTTCTCTAGATTTTGGACTGCTGTGCTGTTACTCTGTCTGAGTGTGCGCGCGACGATTACTCCATCGGACTAAGGAAAAATAGTAGGATCATCCTAAAGCTCTCGAGAGTCGTTTCTGACAACTTCCAAGTGCGCCTGGAAAGTGGGTAATCCTAAGCCCACTGTCTATGTGGATTATGTTATGACTGTATATGTATATTTTTGTGTATTTGACTGAAAAACTACTTTGTACAAATGATAGAGAATAAGGTGCATAGGTTAGATTTTGAGGATTTTGCTATTTGAAAATCATAAGTGTACTGATTGGACCACTGTAGAAGCAGAAATGTTACATACCGAAAACCCCCAGAGAAGTTACTCTCACTGGGGCGATTTTTACTGTGGGATTCGAATGAAATCCCTAGGGATTCGAATGAAATCCCCAGGATTCGAATGAATTCCCAAGGATTTCAGTCGAATGCAGGAGGATTCAATCGAATGAAAGTCTGAGCAGGATTTTAATCGATTGAATTCTCAAGGGATTTGAATGAAAGAACTTGTAAGGTTTCATTCAAATGACAAGACCTTAGGCATTCGAATGACACAAGATTTTCAGAAACAAAAACTAAGTTTTCGAGACATTCGAATGATGAGGCTTTGTCACTCGAAGTAACGCTGAAAAACTAGAGTGTTGAGCTTGTGTTTATGTTCTAATGGGCCTAGAGCCCTAGAAAATTGTTTATGTGAGTAAATGTGAAATTATTATGTTATGTTAATTCATGCATCATGAGGATAGATCACTAGAAGTTATTTTTTAATGAACGAGTAATAAATGAAGATGAGAATGAAATGTATGAACAAGAACATGATGAGAAAAGATAAATGTGCATACGAGAGAAAAGAATGATGAGATGCATGACATGTGATAGAAAAATGAATGGATTATGATGCGATGAATATGTGTATGATATGGTCCGCTTCCGGCTTAGCCAAGAGGGCGGCCCCTTGCCACCCTGGAAGGGGGTGGAGTCATGTTTGCCCGGGAAACAGACAGAGAAGGCAGGTCGTACACCACCATGGGGACGACGGTCCTGAGGTGTACGAGGGAGTATTGGGACACAGGAATAAGGAAAAACATGATGAATGAGAACATGCATTGAAATCCGTGCCTCATCGGTACGATGACCCGTTGCATTGATACTGTGAAATGTCCCGTGCCTGGCAAGCATGGTGGAAGGTTTACCGCGCAACATATGCGTGATGATCAGTTGGGTCTGTCAGCATACATGTTTATGTGATTGTGTTACGATGGTTAGGGGTAGAAAGCACGAGAACCTAGATAAGCAAGACTAGTTCCCTGATCACGTAGTAACATAGATAAAGCTGTTCAGGATCCTAGGACAAGATAATAATCAGTAGGTCTTGTTTAGTATGCCTGATCACTTAGAGATCTCCTAAGTGGCCTGGAGGATACCCGAGTAAATGAACAGTAGTTAGTGCTAAGGAACCCCACTGAGGACCAAAAGTTCTCACCCCCACTCGGTTATGGATCCAGCAGGTGTACGAGGTGACAGGACTGACAGTTGGTTGAGGTCAAGACACCGGGACGATGCTGACACGATGAGAATATATGTTTTGTGTTATGTATTAGGACTTAGATCCATTTTGTGTACATATTTATTATTATGACAAGGTGTACTTATGTTGGACCTTGGTTGTATTTATTTATGTATGCACATATACTCTTTATGTTCTGTTTCAGTTACCCTTAACCTATACCGACTATTGTTATATGTTCTCTAAATCATGCACAGCCCCTAATTTACAAACTGATACTGTAAGAGAATAATTTTCAAATGGGTCCATATTTTCGTATAAAGAACTATTTGCAAAGGTAAAAGTAAGGGTAAAAGTTAACCTGACACAACACATAATAAACCTGTGAGCATTGCTTGCTACCATGGAAGCAGGCAGTTAGCAGGGGTGTTACAATTGTGCATTAAAACTAATTTTCTTGGCATATCAATCATGAACAAAGAATAAGACAAGGCATGTTAAAATCAATTGAGCCTCACAGGTTAATGTGTGTCACTTGTCACTCACGGTGTATAGGTTCATCTAATGCTCTCTCAAACACTACACTAGAGTCGCCTCCATACGCTTGACTTCCTTCTGGGCATCACAGATCACCAAATATATATATATGACATGCATCAAGAAGTCTTTTAAAGGTTGCAATGGGGCCAAGGTCAAGGTGGGATATCATATGGCCAGTGAGGTAAAGCCTAAGACTTAGTAGAATTCATGGCATATGTGCTTAACAATGGTGCAAGGACCTTGATCTTCATTAGCTTTTCTTGTCACTGCTTACTTATACTTCAGGGGGTATTTCTGTTGGTGCTCCTAATTAGTTGTTTTTGCGGAAAAATTGCACCCCTTTTTTTCTTTTTTTTTGAAACAATACTGTATTGCTCTTGGCGCTAGAAGGAAACGTCATTAGATTTTATTGTGAGGCCAAATAATAATTTATAAACCAAGTAAACCCCGCCAACGTAGTAAAGGGGGTTAACCTAGGTCGTTTCCCAAAGAAGCAATTTAGAACCAAATCAATAGTTAAGTAAATCGGGGGGTTTTGTTTGTTGAATTCAAAGCGATTAAACGAAAGTAAGACAATAATGATAAAAGTAATATCCTGCATACGACGTTTCGAGATCAAGGATTAATTCTCATCGGTTCCTGATTAATTATTCATGAAAGAAGATGTTGTTTATTAGTTGAAATCTCTAACTAATATGCAATTTACTTAAGAAACTACGATCGTCAATCTCTTAAGCATTTGTTAATACAGGTATTAAAACCAAGATCTTAGCATTAAAACCCATATTAATTAAGTACAAATTGCACAACGTAATCAAATTTGATTAGTTCTCCTTTAGTTCCTAAATCTTAGTTGAATAAACCATATAATCGTCAAGATTCATTAACTTAGATTTAGCCTTAACTTATAACATGCAATCGCTATATCATTAATTAAGGTGGAACGAGTTATGAATAATCTTTAAGCGCAAGACCTCAAATTAATCTTTATCTTGAGTTACTGCATGCAAGATATTAAGAAATTATTCCTCCATGGTTGAAGGATTAAAACTCAAAGTAAATAAAGAGAAAGAAAAAGTAGATAAAGAGAAAGGAAAAGTAAATAACAATGGAAAGAGTAAATGATAAGGAAAGAGTAAATGAAAATAAAAAGAAATAAAATGAAAGGTAAAAGTAAAGGAAAAGAGAATGGAAAGAGTAAATAAACTCAAAGTAAGTAAAGAGAAACAAAGAAGTAAATAAAGAAACGGAAAGATGTAAATGGCAATGGAAGATTAAAACAAGTGAAAAGCAAGAAAGAGTAAATAAAGAGAATGAAATAGTAAATGGCAAGGAGAAATGAAACAATAGAACCTGGAATTAATTCAGCAGAACTTCGTTACAAAGCTTGAAAGATCACAAGCACTTTTACATAAGCCTAAGTGCTTGAAATAAAATGTAAAAACTGAAGAAACATGAAGGGAAAAGTAGGGTTTTTAGGCCTAGGAAAGCTTAGGGAGAGGGTGGAAGGGGATGGAAAGGAATGGAGGAAGCATGCCCCAAATGAATGCCTTGACCTCCTATTTATAGGCCAAGGTTCGTCAGGTCCGCTCAGCGGTTTAGTGCCACCGCTGAGCGGTTGAGTCGACATTGGCTGCCTACGCGGTTTGGCCAGTTGGCGCCAAGCTGGCGGCAGTTTCTAGAATTCTGTCCGCTCAACGGCCGCTCAGCGGATTGACTTGCACAGCAGTCAGTAAAACTGCAATATCTTTAGCTACAGACCTCTGATTGAGGTGATTCAAATTTTTACTTAAAGCTAAGGGATAAAGCTACAACTTTGTAGTTGACATCAAATCGAGATTCAATCTCTATCATGGCTCAAAATCAATGGCAAAGTCAGTGTTAAAAGTCCTCAGCTCATCTTTTAACCAAATCTTTTTGGATTTGAATTTGATCTTGCATTCATTGGTCCAAATCTTCTCTTCACATTTTCAATGATCCTCTTGAACATTCATTTCCTACAATTCAAAATGGAAACTAAAAAAGAGATATTAAGTATCTATGGTTAAAATAATGCGTAAACTTGTCGTTTTTCTCAATTCTTCATAAAAGAGGGTAATGTGCAAAAACGTATTGATTAAGTATAAAACCCACACATTTTATCATGCATTATTCATTTATAGGATAGTAAAATAAGGTGGAAAATGTACTCATCAAAGAACAAAATCCCTCTTCATCTTCATCTTCTTCTTCTTCAGATTCAGAAAAGATGTCAGAAGCCGGAGGAGGAACTGCGGGAACTAGACAAAGCCAAGTCTTTGTCAACTTCATTCCAAGAAACATCATTCGTATGGGACAAACAACGGGGACACAATGAATGCCTCAACTACAACCAGGTTTGGTCCAACTAATGCACGCTAACCCTTTTGCAGGATTAGACCACGAGGACCCATACGCATATCTCACAAAATTCTACGAACTATGCGGAACTGCTGCTATGTCGGAAGCCGATGAAGAAGCTATTTTCCTTAGGCTATTTCCGTTAACTTTGATAGGAAAGGCAAAAGAATGGCTGCTAGATCAACCTCAGACTGTTCTTTCCAACTGGGACTAGTTAGAAGAAAGATTCTGTTCCAGGTATTTTTCTCAGTCAAAATTTATGGATTTAAAGACTGCTATTGCTACTTTTGTATAGGCACCAAATGAAAGTCTGTGTGAGGCCTGGGAGTGATACAAATCAATGCTGAGAGGATGGAGCCAGAGCCAGTTACACCTCCGGTTCGAGGACGAGGCATACGCACCACCGCCCACAAGAGCGTCCGTCCAGTGCGACCCCGCAAGTGCGTGCCCCGCGAGTTCACCGCCGTGACAGGGATCTCGAGCGAGGACGAGATAAATCCCGCAGAGTTGGAGGAGGATTCCGATGAGTAGGGTACCAGGACACCGCCAGAGATGCAGCCATAGGAGTGTGTAGTACACGAAATGAGTAGTACTCATCCGTGTACGTAGGTTTAGTTTGTTTATCGTAGCGTATATAGGCATGATTGTATATATATAGGTATGAACTGATGCAGAACATGTATGTCCACCGTAGGGCAAGGATGTTGGTTATTATAAAAATGTATAATTATGTGTGTGTTGTTTGTGGGTCGTATGTGTATTTTCTTCGGGTACTCGCCGTACGCCAGGTATGTACTCGTGCTTCCTTATTTTCTTTTACGATACACTTATGCGATGTATTAAATTGGCCGATTATTTTTGTAAACCCTAATTTTATACCGTGATATAGAGTCATAAAGGTTCGCAACACCAGAGGGAAAGCACCTAGCCAGAAAGTCTATGGCTTAAGCATAGGCCTACGGGTTAGGGCGTTTCATTCGGTGCGTAACATTTCTGCTTCTACAATGGTCCAATCAGTACACTTATGATTTTCAAACAGCAAAATCCTCAAAATCTAACCTATGCACCTTACTCTCTATCATTTGTACAAAGTAGTTTTTTAGTCAAAAGCACAAAAATACATATATACAGTCATAACATAAACCACATAGACAGTGGGCTTAGGATTACCCACTTTCCAGGCGCACTTGGAAGTTGTTAGAAACGACTCCCGAGAGCTTTAGGATGATCCTGCTTTTTTTCCTGAGTCCGATGGAGCGATCATCGCGCTCACAAACGGACAGAGTAACAGTATAGCAGATGAAAATTGATGAAAAATGGCTTCTGAGGCAGTGTATTTATAAGCCACAGGGAGCTGCCTTTAGCTTCTCTACGAAGCTGTTGCTTTTTTACTTCCTTTTTCCTTTTTTTTTTTTCAAAATTATCCTTCTATGTTGAATTACCCTTTTGCCCTTCCTTTAATTTTTATTTCCTTTTATATCCTAACTTTGTTTTTCCCTTTTTGCCCTTCACCTTTTTAATTATTTCCCCGTATGTCCTTTCTTTAATTTTTTTTCTTTATTTTGCTGTTAATAACGTAGGAATAAATTCCTAAACTAAATTAATTAATTTCGCGGGTTTGATCGCGTTTTGTCATTTTTCGGTCGTGTTTGGATATTCTAAAAATATTCCGAGCACGTATCCGCGATCTACTAATTTCCCGGATCATAGAGGTATGTCCGGTTAAGGTATTCGTGAATTTATTGCCCGGAGGAAATTTTCACAGATACCTTAAGTGTCTACCTAAATTCTGATTTTTGTCAAAATTTAGCACGGACATTGTGGCGCTCCGCGGGATCAAGAAACAATTACTTGACTGGCGTTTGAAAGTGATTAATGTTCTAAATAATTTTTCCATTCCAAATAATCGCATCTAATGTGCTTTTAATTAAGTCAAAAATTGAGATTTTCGCGAAATTCTTGTAAGGAGTAAATTCGGGATGTTACAGCTTGCAACAACAGCATAAGCTTATGCTGGATGCGGCAGCTGGTGGACAGATAATGTCCAAACCACCAGATGAGGCCATAACTATCATCGAATCCATGGCACTAACAGATTAACAAGGGCAGTATAGCAGAGGCCCCGCAAGGAAAGGAGGTATGTTGGAACTGGGCACAAACGATGCCATCTTAGCCCAAAACAAGTAACTACAACAACAATTGGATGAAATGAAGAAAACACTGAACGAGTTGCCGAAACAGTTTAAGGAAAGCCAGTTAACCAAAAGACACCAGGTATTTCAATGTGAATTTTGTTTTGGTGATCACCCAACTGGCTATTGTGAGTGCAGGGAAGAGGAAGCGCAATTTGTTAACAATCAACAGAGGCCATACAAGCAATTTCCAAGGAGTCAAAATCAAAACTACCAACCTTGGAAACAAGAAACAGGCCCGACCAATAGAACGCCAATTCCCTATCAAAACCAACAATTCCAGTCCCCACACCAGGTTCCTACTCATCAACAACAAACCAACTCTAAGCTCGAGGATACGTTTACACAATTTATGCAGATGTCCGTGGCCAATCAAAGGAACCCAAATGCTTCAATCAAAAACTTGGAAATCCAGATAGGCCAGTTGGCTAAAGACATGGCCAAAATTAAAAAGGAACATTCTCTGCCAACACTGAGCCCAACCCGAAGGAATCATGCCAGGCAGTCATGCCTCACAGTGGCAGACTACCAAGGTTTGTAGTTGTTAAGGAGAATGTTGGAAAAAAGGGTGAAGTCGAAAATAATGAGAGAGTTGAAAAAGAAAAAAGAAAAAGAAGTAGAGGAAGAAGAGGAAGAAAAAGATAAAGAGAAAAATGTAAATATGGAAAAAGAAATAGAAGAAAAAAGCGACAGAAGGAAAAAGAGAAAAAAACCACAACCTTCTATAACCAAGCCACTCCCTTATCCACTAACTCCAACAAAGATAGACAAGGAAAAGCAATTTGCTCGGTTTATGGACGTGTTTAAACGACTACAGATTAACATTCCATTTGCCGAAGCTCTGGAACAAATGCCCTCCTATGCGAAATTTATGAAGGAGTTATTGACGAAAAAAGGAAATATCAAGAAGAGGAAACATTGCAATTCGGAGCAAACTGCAGTGCCATCATCCAGAATTATATTCCTCACAAACTGACCGATCCTGGAAGTGTCACCATTCCTGTCACCATTAGGAATGTGTCAGTAGGAAAAGCTTTAATTGATCTTGGGGCTAGTGTTAGCCTAATGCCCCTGTCTATGCTCAAAAGAATAAGTGATTTGGAACTGAAGCCAATCAGGATGTCTCTGTAGCTGGCCGACCGATCAATCAAATATCCACTCGGCATAGCAGAAGATGTTTTGGTAAAAGTTGATAAATTTTTAATTCCCGCTGACTTTGTTGTTATTGACATTTCATAGGACACTGAGGTTCCCTTAATTCTTGGGAGGCCTTTCATGAGGACTGCAAGGATGGGAATTGACATGGACAAAGGCAAATTGAAGATCAAAGTCCATGAGGATGAGGTGCAGTTAGATATATTTGAAGCAATGAAATATCCAAAGGATGAGGGACAGTGCTTCAGACTAGATGTACTTGATGAGGTTGTTATGCAAATACAACAGAAACCTCAAGTAATGGACCCGTTGGAAATGGTGTTGACCGATAATCTAGCGCAATTCACTACGGAGGAAGAAAGGGAGATAGAGCTATTTTTGCAAAACCTTGACTCCACACCAACCATTCTTCCTAACGAAGCAGAAGTAGAGGATCTCAACAAGAAAGGTAGACCAGAGGAAGAAAAGAAACTAGAGTTACCACCTTTACCTTCTCAATTTAAGTATGAATTTGTGCAGGAAAAAGATAACGAGGAGGAAGCAGAGGAAATAGGTGGCTCTTTAACTTTGAAGGAAGGATGGACAACGCAAAGACTTTTTAAGGTAGCCGAACTAGTCAGAAATATGCTGAACAAAGAATTTGGCTAACCTTTGTTAAAGACAGGCGTCAAGCTAATGACGTTAAAAGAGCGCTTCCTGAGAGGCAACCCAGAGTTTACGAGTTTTTATTATATTATATTAAGATGTTAAGATTAATTTTTGAACATGGTGAAATTTTGAAATCCTTGGGAAAGTAGTTCCTTAGTTGTTTTGCAGGATCAAAATCAAGAAGGAGAAGAACATGATTCATAAGCTTTTCCTCAACATCTTGAAGCAAGATGAAGTAGTTTAAACAACTGGAAAGGAGACTTCATCATAGGAACATACTCACCATGAACAGGGACCATTTTTAATTTTCTAGCACCTTACATTAATTTCCTTTCATTAGTTATTTAGGATACCTTTTTCTGAAGAATTATTTGTTTTAAAATAATTGCGTAATAGTTTATTTTGCCTAGGATTTGATGCATGAACACATATAACAAAGCATGAATTGAATTATTCATAATCCATAATAGACTTTGTGATTCTTGCATATATATCTTGAGCATGTTCATATGTATATTTTACTTGTTTTGCATAAGCATAACATTGAAAATGTTTTGAAATCAAGGAAATAAACCCTAGCCAAGTAAGGGAGTGAGCCATACACTATGTGAGATAGAGAGAATCACCATTGTATTTACACAATTGAATTTGTTTGAGTCTCTAATTATGAAAATTGTATGGAAGGAATAGGAAATGATCAAGGCATTTTGTTCTTTAGAATTAAAACCCACTTGGCCAGATAAAACTAACGATGATTAGGAATATCCTTTGCTACCCCTTTTGAGCCTAACATGAGAAAATTCTTGGTTATTACATAGTCCCTAAACCTTGAAAGAAAAACAAAGCTATCCCTTAATTTCTAAATTAAGAGAGCATTCAAATTGGATTATGTACAAAAATCCAAGTCAGGGGGAGATAAGGGTAAACATAAGTGGAAGGAACATATGAAAAGTTGAAGAAAAAGAACAAAAAGAAACATTTTATCCCAAAACAAAAAGAAGGAGAAGAAAAGGGATCAAAAAAGAAAGAATAAGGGAAAGGAAACGAAGAAAAGGAAGGACACAAAAGGAGTTGGTTTCATTGCTCTCTTAATTAGAAATATTTGTATACCCCGAAAAACCAATGTTCTTTGTAGCCTGGCCACGTTACAACCCTTAAAAGTCCTTCTATGATCCTTGACTAACCATACTATTAGATGGAATTTTGAAGGAGGTAACAAATTTGAATTGTTGTGATTCAATGGTGACAATTGAGCGAAACACTTACCCTGAATTGGTCCACTGACCATTGTGTGCATAATGATAATTTCCTTGGTGGAAAAGACATTGGATAGAGTGATTTGTTTATGCTATTCAAGTAATTGTGCATTTGACTTGTTTAAGGTTATTCTAGGTTGTCTCACATGGTCTTAAGCTTAAACTGTCTGAAACTTTTAAATTCATTCCAATTACCGATTGTTCATAAAGCATTAATCTCTTGTAAAATAAATATACTACCTCTTGTTTGAGGACAAACAAGGTCTTAAGTCAGGGGAGTGATAAGTACCTAATTTACGTAATTCTCACTTAGTAAAATGGCATTTATCTGTTTATGTTTTAACAAATTACCTAAATAAAGCATTATGTTTTGTAGGTTTACAATATATTTTGGAAGATGGATACAAGAATAATAAAGAAGATTAATCCCTAGAAGAATGGAGCAAAAGGAAAAGAAGGCAAAATAGCAAAAACGGACGCAATCAGACAGGGTCCGCTCAGCGGACAGAAGCATGCGCTCAGTGCTTAAGAGCCAACCGCTCAGCGGTTAAGCCTGTCCGCTGAGCGGATAGAGGTCGGCAACCGCCTTTGACTCCGCATTAAATGCGCCAGCCTGGCGCCACCTCAAGCCGCCACCGCCATTAATGAAACCGCGTCCGCCCGCCATTTTAGACCTAACCGCTCAGCGGCGGTACCAAACCGCTGAGCGGTCCCCCCCAAAGAAGCTATAAATAGGGGGGCCGAGGCATTTATCATTCATCCTTCATCCCCTCTCTTCTACCACCATTTTCGCCCATTCTCTTCCATTTCCTATACTTCCTTAAGCTAGGGTTAGGTAGGAAATTAGGGTTTAGAAGCTTTCCATAATGGAAGTGCTGCCGAATTGTCAATGGTTGTGAACCGTGGTGGACGTGTGGAGGCATTTCACCACTCTTCTCAACTAACTATTGCTCTAAACCCCTGTAAGTTGTAATCTATCCATGACAATGGATAGCTAACTTCTTCTTTGTTGGGATTTGATGCGTTTTATTACTTTCATGTATCGGTCTTAATTCATGAGTATGATTCTATGATGTTCTATGATTTTTATGATTGATCTTGCACCTAACGCTAACTTTTGTTTAGTGCTTTGATTCTAAACTTGAGACTTACTTGTTTGAGTGAAAGCTATCCTAAGTAAGTTACAAACCAAGTTAAGTTCAATCTTGCTATTCTTAAAGTTTGATTCAACGTTTAAATGTTGTGGACGAAAGTTATCATCATTTACTCTGACCTAGATCAATTCATTTAGTTCTTAACTGCCATAACTGGAAACCAAGAACTAATCGCTTTAACACCTGTATTACGCCAAGTTACTTTATTAAATTTGTGCAAGGCAATTGACAGTCTAATAAAGGAACTTGTGATCTTAACATGCTTGAGAAAGATGATTAAGTTAAGAACTGGTGGCGATAGAATCAAATGAACTCATAGGTCATATTAACTGAGTTAGTGGTTACATTAAAAGTACTATTACAATTCAAATCCCAACATCTTTCTCTACCTGCCTAAACTTAAGTTCATTAATCGTTTTATATTTTATTTTATCGTTTCTTTGTTAGATTTACTCAAACAAACCAATCACATTCTATAAGCTTAACGTAGCATCAATCAAAGACGGTTGTTTTAATCACAATCTCTGTGGATACGATAACACCCGACTTTACTGCAATTGGATCCGTCAAGGATCTGAAAACTTTAAAAAAGGATATTTTAAATTAACGAGAGTACAAACCCACTGCAGTAAATGTAACACCCTAGCTAGCTAGCTTACGCTTAAGTCGTAAACCACGCTTCACTAGGTTGTTATCTACTTGGTTGGAATACTTAGTCCTATTTTAACTTTAGAAAATATCTCTTTACTCAAAATATGGACCAATTTAAAACTTTTTACTTCTTTATTAAAACATAAAGTATGAGCCGTGCGTGTGAATGAAGACAATATATATATATATATATATAAACAAGCGCTAGAGTTTACAAGACTTAAGCATCTAATAGCACCCCAGATAATTACTCCACAACATACTCATATAAATATTATTCATACATATTGGTTCGAAAACACTTGCACATATGCTTATAATTAAATTTTCCAAGTACTACAATCAAAAGCTAATGGCAACCAAATCCATTTAGCTAATACAAAATGCCTACACGTCGTGACGTGTAGTTCTAAAATGTTGTCCTGCTACCTCCCGGGAGTCTCTTGTCTCTACAGCTCTTCAGTAGTCCTCTGCTGCTTCCTCCTTTCCGGCGTACTTGTCATGCTCACCTGGAATCATAAGTGAGTGGGGGATGAGAACGTCACGTTCTCAGTGGGAAGTCTGGGCCACTATCTATTCTTTATTTACTCAATTATGATCCAAGTCACTCAGGAGATCTTTAGGTGTTAAGGTATACTAAATCCCTACTGGTTTTAATCCATGCTAGTCCTGAGTAGCTTTATCTAGTTTACTAAATGCCCGGGGGAGACCCTAATCTTTATACTAGTCATTAACCTCACATACTCACATTCAGATTCCCTAAGTGGCTCACAGTACATGCATTATTCTAGACTATTTTCAACGTACTAAGGCGGTCAGTGTCTCGACTTCCTGCCTAAATGTTCACCTCATACCAAACATATAAACATTCACCTCATACCAAGCATACATGTATAAACATTCACCGTATACCAAACATATAAACATTCATATCATACTGAGCATATATGTATGTAGTTCGTAGTGCATGCATCAAAGGGATTTCTAATGATTCTCCTACGCGCCATTGGCAGCGTCCTTCTTGATACTTTGTGTCCATCATTCTCCTTTGTAGCCCGTGGGGCCGTCGCCCCCTTGCGGAGTACAACCTACTTTTCTTTCGCGTCATTGTCGACCAGGCAGCGCTGATTTCCTGAGTGGTAGCTAACCACAACCGTACATACTCAAGGTTATCGACAATGAGGGAAACAACCATCCTCCTCGTAGGATGGCGAGGGGCCTGCCCTAACAGCGAGGCCAGGAGTGGACTCGTTTTCACGTCACACCTTCGGGACGGAATTACTTCTTTCTTCCTTTCCTTTCCTTTCTTTACTTCGTATGACTCATAACTTTCTCTAAGTGTTTTTTGTCTTTTCTCTGGCTATGACGGTAGTCATACGCACAGGCGTAGGCCTGTATTTGTCATAAACCAATCCACCTGGCGGGACTGGTGAGGGGCTTGTCCTTTGGACGTGCCAGGAGATAGAATCTTTTCAAGTCTAATAAATTTATAACTGCTAAGGTCTTCCATACTCATTGTAGTAGGGACCTTCCTAAAATACTTCGATTTTCCTAAGTTCAATTATGGTCTTTGATTATATTAGGTGTCTGCTTCTAATTATATAAGGTCGTCCTAGTGCTTGCTGCCGACCTATACCTTATAATGCATGAAATGACAGATAAAGTACCTATGTTCTTT
>QANU01043346.1:18098-64248 GCA_003254905.1 Nissolia schottii
AACGTGACTGAAATTTGTAGAAGCTGAAAGAGAAACGTAATATTTTCCTTCTGAAGGAATGGCTATTTATAGCCATGCTATTTTCTATTTTCTTTTTCCTTTTCTATTTTTCTTTTCTCTGTTTTCTATTCTTAATAATAATAATATTATTATTATATTATTATTATTATTATTATAATATTATATTTAGTAAATATCTTAGATTAAGGTTTCCTAGGGTTTCTGGGTCAGTTCTGCTCCCATTTGATCACGTTTTATCCGAAGCCTCTCGTACCCGGTTGTCCAAAAATACACCAGACATACCGCTGCGATCTACTAGTTCTCCCGGTCATACTGGTATGTCAGGTTAAGGTCTTTGTGAACTTTTCTCCGTGAGAGTATGTTTCACAGCTACCTTTGGGTCCTGACGGGACTTCCGGTGTTGGCCAAAATTTAACCCAATACTCGCACCACCTCTGTGAGCTTACAAGACCTGTATTTGGACTGGTAGTCTGGATTAAACTCATTAATAATGAATTTCCAGTCTAAATAACCGTCTTGCAACCACTTTTAATTATGGGAATTTGTTAATTCTGCGAAATCTTTGCAAGGGGGAAAATCTGGGATGTTACAGGTTATGTCAGGTTTACCCACGTTTTCCCTAGCTCCGACGATTCCTGCTTGCTCCTAGCTTGCTTGGCTGCCTCCTAGCTCCTCTTGGCCAAATTTACTGCAGCTTTCCGTAGGTTTTTGAAGTGATTTTCGTGGTCTAAGGTTAGGGGGTTCCTGGAGGAAGTGAACTAGGCTTAGGGCAAGCGGTGTCTAGGTCTCCGGTTTGACGGAACATCAGTCGATCGGGAAACGGACAAAGTTCTGACAAGGTTTCTAATTTTTCTCTTCATTTTCGGTTTTGGGGGGTATTTATAGCCCAAGGGCTGATGCCCCTTTTACAATTTTGCCCTTGGCCCCAAAATTACCAAAATGCCCTTTTTATTTAATTTTCTAATTATTTAATTAGTTTGGATAATACTAAGGTCAAATCAAGCCACATCAAGGCATTTTTAATTATTTTTCTTGATAAATCTGCCTCCCCCACGTGCTGAATCAGATTGGGCCCTACCTCGGTCCCGTTTCGCTCGTTTTTGATAGTTCACAGTCCCGGTGCGTCGCGCACGGTCGTCCGAAAAATATTCTGCTTATACTGTCGCGATCCTCTAATTTCCCTCTTCCTAAGAGTACTATTATTAGAAGGTGTTTGTGAATTTTTCTCCGGAGGAGTATTTTTCACAGATACCTTTAATACATCGTTAAGCTCCCGCGTCTGCGGACAACCGTTCTGCTTGCGGTTTCGCTATCTCCCAAACTTCCCAATAAGGTTGTGGGACTAATCTAAGGTATTTGGGACTTCCTCCCGATACAAGTTGGATTTCTAGACACTGGAGACTCTCTGCTCAGTTCTACTGGCTAGACGGGGCTAAACGGGACTGTTCTAGTGTCTGCAGAATCGTCCGAAACTGAACCGATTTCCATTTTTCTGACACATTAAGTTTTTCATCCATTCCTAGGGGTCGAGAGGAATCATTTGAGTGTCAGCAGAATTTATCAAATCCCAACAGAATAATTTCTACTGGCCTTTACAAGTTAAGTCACACAGTCAACTCAGGGAACAGTCTGCTAGTAGTTATTTGGGGAAATTTTCACTAAGAAAGGAGCGGGATGTTATGTAACACCCTAGCTAACTGCGTACCCTCGAGTAGTACACAATGCTCACTAGGTTGCTGCTCGTTTGGTGGGATTACTCATAGTCTTTTATTATCTTTCAAAAATACCAGGTTAAGGAAAATAGGGACCATTTTAAAACTTTTCTGTTTGTTACTTTATTTGCAAATTATGAGCCGCGTGTGAATCAAAGGATATAATACAAGCGATAAAGCCCATGGCTTACGACTGATATTCATCCATAAATAATCACATAAGCACACGTGGTCCATTACAACATTTACATCAGAGTAGAATAGTATAATAAGGTACATACATGTGTCATCTACATGATAATACATATCAAAATACATATCCAAATACATATCAAAATATCCATCCAGTGCCCACTACACTGGCTGGTCCTCGATCCTCTACGGCTCCGTGCGCGGCTCCTCATAGGGCTCCTCGTAGCCCTCATAATCTTCGCCTGCTCCTGGAAGCAAAAGCGAGTGGAGGTGAAAACAGTCGTCCTCAGTGGTTAACCTTAGCGTAGAGGATCTCTTTTTCTCACTTATGAACCAGGCCGCTCAGGTGTTTCTAAGTGAACATGCATACTAACATCCTACTAATTATTATCTGGCCTAAAGTCTTGAACGACTTTATGTACCTTACTAGGTGACTGGGGAACTATTCTTTCTTATCTAATTTCTCGTGCTCATTATCTTTATTTCGCGTACATACATAGGCTGTCTCGAGCGTTCTCTTGACGACTACATAGCTTATCATACATTATAATATACTCATACCTTACATACTCATACATCATCATTTACTCATGCATCATATACTCATGTAACTCATTCATCATGTACTCATGCTTGGGGAACATGGGGATCTCTTACGCTTCCGGTTGGGCTAGTGAACCGGGGTAGCGTCCTTCTTGTTACATCGGTCCCGCGCTCATGTAACCGTGGCCTACGGCTACAACCACTTCTGTTCCCAGCTTGACGACGACCCGGCTGTGCTCACACCAGAGTGGTTGCTATCCACCGATGAGGTCTAGTGTCCATCATCGCCAATCAAGTGGGCTACCCTTCCTACAAGTAGGGAGGTGGGGGTCCGTACCCTTTTGACGTAACCAAGCGGGGGACTCATAGCTCATCATCATATCTCATCATTTCTCATCATATCTCATCATAGCTCATCATCATGCCATTAACCTCATTGACCAATCCACCCCTTTGGGACTGGTGAGGGGCGTGTCCGTAGACGTGCCAAGAGAAAGGATTCCTATCATATAACTACATACTTGTTCCCTAATGTTCAATTTTGATCTTTAAGCTTTACGTGATTAACCTCTAGTCCTCATGATGCATGATAGCATAACCATTTCTAACATACTTATTCTACATGCAATGTTCCACGTACATCATCATGAACATACGTCATGCAATCACTATAAACCTAACTCATGCACTCATCATAAACATATTTCATGCATATCAGTTAGCTTAATAAGTGTTGGAAATGTGTGTCCAGGACAACCTTCATAAACTTTGGTTTCGTAAAAATGGTTAAGTTTCAGGCCGCTCAGCGCCCATGTGGTCCGCTCAGCGGTCCCTGAAAGTTTTCACACTTCAAAAATATTTTCCATCCTTTTACTTAGGTTTCAGCCCTAGGCCGCTCAGCGGTGCCTTATGGCCGCTCAGCGCCCTAGAGTCCACGTGTCAAAAAAATTGTTTTCTGTCCCCTTCGCTCAGCGATATCCCTCCCCGCTCAGCGGTGCACGAGTCCGCTCAGCGGCTCATGATGCCGCTCAGCGGTACCTGGCGAGGCTAAAACCTACTTCTTTGTTTTTCTTGCTTTCTTTCCCCCTTTGTCCATGGATCCTTCTTGAGGTTTTCACACATATTCTAACCCTTAAAATACTATCTAGTCCAGGTCACAGGACCCTTCAGAATCATTTCCTAAGTCCTAGCATAGCATTTCTAACATAATTTCTCATAGTTTACATAATCATCCAAATCACACAACCAAAAATAAGCTCCAAGGAGTGAGCAAGCCAAGTTTACCCACTTTCTTAGAGGCTTGAAGAGGGCTGGAAATGGTGGCAAAGAGGCAGGTTCCTCGGTGGTTCAGCCTTCCCAGATCGTCTCCTGATTCCAGCAGTGTTCCAGTAGGGTTCCGCAACGCGTCAGCAGAGCACACGGGCAGAGTTTCTGTACTTGTAAGGGGTGGATGAATGAAATTTGGGGCTGCTGGTCCAGGCTATTTATAGCCACGAAATTTGGCCAATTTCCCTTTATGTCCCTTGCCAAAATTACCAAAATGCCCTTTTCTATTTTCTTTAATAATTAATTAATTCAAAAGATAATTCATAGGTCAAATCAATGAATAGTAACCTAATTTTATAATATTTCCCCTTGGAATCTGATTCAATCATGTGGGCTGCCATCTTTGACCGCCTCCCAGTCCCGTTTCGCTCGTGTTTTATCGCTCGCAGTGCCAGTGCATCGCGCACGGTCGTCCGAAAAATATTCCGCTTATACCGTCGCGATCATCTAATTTCCCCCTACATGGGAATATTATTGGTTTAAGGCATTTGTGAATTTTTCTCCGGAGGAGTATTTTTCACAGATGCCTTTGACCCGTTTTCTCTCGTCGGTGTCCGACCGGAACCGTTCCGCTGGCGTTTCCGCGATCGCCAAAGCTTCTTAGTAATAATTTGGGGTTGCTCTAGGGGTTTTACCATCTTTTCCCCCATAAGGTATGGTTTCCAAAGATTGGGGCCCACCGCTCAGTTCGGCTGGCTAAACAGGCCTAAATGGGACTGTTCTAGTGTCTGCGGAATTGTCCGAAAGTGAACGGAACTCCGTTTTTCCGACGATTTAATTTTTCCACTAAATTCTAAGGGTCATGAGGGACTATTTGAGCGTCATCAGAATTTCGAGAAACTAAACAGATAAATTTCTATTAATCTCTGCATGTAAACCTATACAGGATGCTCTACGGACAGTAAATCAGGGAAATTTCACTTAGAGAAGGAGCGGGATGTTACATTCCACCCCCTTAAAAAAATTTCGTCCTCGAAATTTCGTACCTGAGAAGAGCTCTGGGTATGCTTCCTTCATGTCTTCCTCCAGCTCCCATGTCTGTTCCTCGACCTTCCCATTTTCCCAGATAACTCGTACCATGGGAATCTCCTCGTTGCGAGTCCTCTGGGTCTTGTGGTCGATGATCCTTTGTGGCATCAACGGCGAGGCGAGATCTTCTCTCAAGATGATCTTCTCCGGCTCGAGCACATGATCCGAAGAAGCATAGTACTTCCTCAACTGAGATACATGAAAGACATTATGAACATTGGCCAGGTTCGGTGGTAGAGTTATCTGATATGCCACTGGTCCGATGCGCTCCAATATCTGGAAGGGTGCAATGAATCGGGGACTTAGCTTCTTGACCTTCATGGCCCTCCCAATACCTGTAGTAGGAGTAACCTTCAAGAACACATGGTCTCCCTCTTGAAACTCTAGAGGTCTTCTTCGGACGTCGGCGTAACTCTTCTGATGGCTCTGAGCTGTGAGAATCCGCTGGCTGATCTGCTGTATGCACTCCTCAGCATCTTGGGTCTCTTCGGGTCCCAAGTATCTGTACTCATGACCGTCGTTCCAACAAAGAGGCGACGGGCACTTCCGGCCATAGAGTGCTTCAAAGGGGACCATGCCAATACTAGCATGGTAATTGTTGTTATAAGAGAACTCTATGAACGGTAACAGTTCATCTCAATACCTGGGTGAATCCAGTGCGCATGCCCTCAGCATATCCTCGAGGGTCTGAATCGTCCTCTTAGTCTGTCCATCAGTTTGTGGATGATACGCCGTGCTCAATGCCAACTGAGTTCCATATGCTTTCTGGAAAGCTGTCCAAAATCTGGACGTAAATCGGGGATCCCTATCTGATATGATAGACGAAGGTACGCCGTGTAGTCTCACTACTTTCCTTATGTACAGTTGCACCAACTTCTCTAGTGGGTAGGTCATCTTCACAGGAATGAAATGGGCAGACTTGATGAGTCGGTCAACAATCACCCAAATGGTGTCTACATTCCTCGCCGTGCATGGCAATCCCGATACAAAATCCATGGATATGCCATCCCACTTCCATTCGTGTATCTCCGGAGGAGTCAACAGTCCTGGAGGCTTCCGGTGTTCCACCTTCGCCTTCTGACACACTAGGCACTTTTGCACCCATTCTTCCACATCTTGCTTCAAGCCTGGCCACCAAAACATTTGTTTCAGATCATGATGCATCTTGGTGATGCCTGGGTGCATCGTGAACTTGCTTTTATGGCTTTCGTTCAGAATATCCCTTCGTAGATTACCTTCGTCAGGCACGCAGACCCGGTTGTTGAAGCGTATAATACCATGATTGCCTATCACTGCTTCCTTGACCTTCCTCTCCTTCACGACCTTGACAAACTTCAGCCAGAGGTCCTCTTGACAATGCTCTTGAGCTTCGATTATCCTCTGCCTGAAACTGCTAGTAATCTGCAGTGGACCTAACTTAATAATGTTGTTCTGCCAAATAACTCCCAAATTCAGGTCTCGAAACTCTTCCAGCAGCTTTGCCTCTTCTACCATCATCTGAGCCATGTGGAACGCTTTTCTGCTCAATGCATCTGCTACCACATTCGCCTTTCCGGGATGGTAGTTCAGACCAAAATCATAGTCCTTCAGAAACTCCATCCACCTCCTCTGCCTCATATTCAACTCCTTCTGATCAAAAAGATACTGCAGACTCTTGTGGTCGGAGAATACCTCGAAACGGATGCCATAGAGGTAATGTCTCCAAATCTTCAGCGTAAATACCATAGCTACTAGTTCCAGGTAATGGGTTGGATAATTCGCCTCGTGCGGTCTCAACTGTCTGGACGCGTACGCCACCCCTTGGTAGTTCTGCATAAGCACACATCCTTGTTCCATCTGTGAGGCATCACAGTACACCTCACACGGTGCGTGTGGGTCTGGCAAAATCAATACGGGAGCGGTGGTCAACTTCTCCTTGAGCTTACAGAAGCTCTCCTCGCATTCCGGTGACCACTCGAACTTAACCTCCTTGCGGGTGAGCTTGGTAAGGGGTAGTGCCATCTGAGAAAACCTCTTGATGAACCTTCGGTAATAGCCCGCGAAACCCAAAAAGCTCCTAACCTCCGTAACTGTGGTAGGTCGCTCCCATTCTATTACAGCCGCAACCTTTCTCGGATCCACCGAGATTTCCTGCTCTGCCACCACGTGTCCCAAGAACTTCACCTCCTTGGTCCAAAACTCGCATTTAGAGAGTTTAACATACAACTGCTTCTCCCTCAAGACGTCCAGAACCAACCTGAGATGCTTGGCGCGATTTTCCTCAGTCTTCGAGTATACAAAAATATCATCTATGAAGACTATCACGCATTCGTCCAAGTACGGCCTGAAGATCCGGTTCATGTAGTCCATGAAAATCACAGGGGCATTAGTCAACCCGAACGACATCACGGTGAACTCATAGTGACCGTAGCGAGTCCTGAAAGCCGTCTTAGGAATGTCTTCATCTGAGACCCGTATCTGATGGTAGCCTGAGCGTAAATCAATCTTTGAGAACACCTTAGTTCCTCTCAGCTGATCCATCAAATCATCTATCCTCGACAACGGGTACTTGTTCTTAATCGTGACCTTGTTCAGTTGCCGGTAATCAATACATAGCCTCATCGAGTCATCTTTCTTCCTCCCCCATGGTGATGCACTAGGTCGAATAAACCACTTGTCCAATAATTCCTCCAGCTGCTTCTTCAGCTCCTGCAGCTCTATCGTAGACATTCGGTATGGCGCCATCAAGATTGGTCCAGCTCCCGGAACCAAGCTAATAGAGAATTCCACTTCTCTCCTCGAGGGAAACTCCAGAATATCATCGGGGAATACATCCGGGTACTCACTCACCACCGGGATACGTGCAACGTTCTATTCTACCTCCACCTCTGAGGAAGCTAGGAAGATAAAACTCTGGTTCTCTAATGGACAGCAGTACAAAACCACTGATTCTTCCCTAGAGGGTGGCGTGGCTGAAACCACGGAAGGAAAGGTTACCAATTTCTTTGCGCAATCCAAGATCACCTGGCTGTCGCGTAACTAGTCCATCCCAAGAATAACATCCAAACCCACCAAGGGTAAACAGATAAGATCAGGTACGAACATCCGATCCTGCAACTGAAGTGGACACCAGAGACATACTTGACGAGTCTCAACAGGTGGGGCGGTAGGAGTAGGCACCCTCAGTGTGTAGGGTAGTGCTACGAGCGATAGGTTAAGCTTCCTGACACTATCATGTGAAATGAAGGAGTGCGATGCCCCTGAATCATACAATATAGTCAAACTATTACCCATCATCGTACACATACCCAAGATCATACCTTCTGCATCCTCTGCCTCCTCCCCCAATAAAGTGAAAACCTTTCCTTGTTGCGGAGCTGGTGGTGGAATCCCTGGGCAGTATCTGGCAATGTGACCCTCCTTTCCACATCGGAAGCATATGTTTTTCCCCGCGTAGCATTCTCCCAGGTGGAATCTCCCGCATTTCGGGCTCTGCGGCTGGGCTCCCTTGTAAGCTGGACTCCATAGGGATCTTGCCCGGGGCTCCTCATAACACCACCTTGTTGAGACGGCCTAACTGCTGGCGGCCTGTTCCTGGGCTATACTAGTCTGGGTTGTCCCTGCCCCTGTGGTCTTCCTCCTACTTGTTGTGGGGGCATCTAATATGGTCCCTTACCCCTAGGGAAAGTCGGGGCTTGGAACGGTCCCCTCTTCCTCTACTCCTGTTGTGAACTGCCCTGTCCTTCAAGCCTCCTCTTATACCGCTCATTTCTTTCATCTGTCACACACTTTGCCGCGGCCTCTTGCGCCAGACACTTGTTAACCAATGTGGCGTAATCTTGAATCCCCAGCATGTTGATGAACTGCTGCAACTCTGATCTCAATCCTCTCTGGTACTTGGCACACTTCCACACCTCATCAGGATACATCTGATAGGTGCGAGAATATCTGCATAGCTTCTCAAACGTGGCTGTGTATTCCGTGACCGTCATCCGTCCCTGCTTAACGTCGAGAAATTTTGCCTCCCTCTGATCTCTAAGCTCATCAGGAAAATACTTGTTCAAGAATGCCGCTGTAAACCGGTTCCATGGAATTGGAACTCCCTCTCTCTCCAGCAAGGGCTGTGTCACATCCCACCATCCTCCTGCTGCACCTTCTAGCCTGCGGGACGCAAACCAAACCCTCTGTGCTTCTGTGCAAGAAATGTCTTGAAAGATCTGCTCCATCTTCCTCAGCCAGTATTGAAGCTGATCTGGATCCATGCTTCTGTCGAAGGTAAGGGGTTCATTCTAAAGAAATCTGTGAGCTTCTTGGATGCCAGCTCTTGCTCGGTGGGTGCTGGTGGTGGCGGTGGTGCGGTTGGTGCTACATTTCTCGGACCTGATGCCTCTCCCATGCGGTCAGCCGCCCGGGCCAAGGCATGAATTAGGTCTGCAAGACCTGTAGACTCATCTACTCGCTGTGTAGGATCCCTACGAGGTGGCATGGCTGCTCTACTATACCTGCACATATCCCGTGTTGATTAGGCTCAAGAAAAGCAAGTACACATATCTCAGTACATACAACATAGTAGACAATACACCGTAATTCATGCTCGGAAGCATAGTGCAATTCAGTCCATAGGCTCACGTAGGACTAAACTGCTCTGATACCAACTGTAACACCCAAGCTAACTGCGTACCCTCGATTAGTATACAATGCTCACTAGGTTGCTGCTCGTTTGGTGGGATTACTCATAGTCCTTTATTATCTTTCAAAAATACCAGGTTAAGGAAAATAGGGACCATTTTAAAACTTTTCTGTTTGTTACTTTATTTGCAAATTATGAGCCGCGTGTGAATCAAAGGATATAATACAAGCGATAAAGCCCATGGCTTACGACTGATATTCATCCATAAATAATCACATAAGCACACGTGGTCCATTACAACATTTACATCAGAGTAGAATAGTATAATAAGGTACATACATGTGTCATCTACATCATAATACATATCAAAATACATATCCAAATACATATCAAAATATCCATCCAGTGCCCACTACACTGGCTGGTCCTCGATCCTCTACGGCTCTATGCGCGGCTCCTCATAAGGCTCCTCGTAGCCCTCATAATCTTCGCCTGCTCCTAGAAGCAAAAGCGAGTGGAGGTGAAAACAGTCGTCCTCAGTGGTTAACCTTAGCGTAGGGGATCTCTTTTTCTCACTTATGAACCAGGCCGCTCAGGTGTTTCTAAGTGAACATGCATACTAACATCCTACTAATTATTATCTGGCCTAAAGTCCTGAAGGACTTTATGTACCTTACTAGGTGACTGGGGAACTATTCTTTCTTATCTAATTTCTCGTGCTCATTATCTTTATTTCGCGTACATACATAGGCCGTCTCGAGTGTTCTCTTGACGACTACATAGCTTATCATACATTATAATATACTCATACCTTACATACTCATACATCATCATTTACTCATGCATCATATACTCATGTAACTCGTTCATCATGTACTCATGCTTGGGGAACATGGGGATCTCTTACGCTTCCAGTTGGGCTAGTGAATCGGGGTAGCGTCCTTCTTGTTACATCGGTCCCGCGCTCATGTAACCGTGGCCTACGGCAACAACCACTTCTGTTCCCAGCTTGACGACGACCCGGCTGCGCTCACACCAGAGTGGTTGCTATCCACCGATGGGTCTAGTGTCCATCATCGCCAATCAAGTGGGCTACCCTTCCTACAAGTAGGGAGGTGGGGGTCCGTACCCTTTTGACGTAACCAAGCGGGGGACTCATAGCTCATCATCATATCTCATCATTTCTCATCATTTCTCATCATATCTCATTATAGCTCATCATCATGCCATTAACCTCATTGACCAATACACCCTTTTGGGACTGGTGAAGTAGCATCACTGACCAATCCACCCTTTTGGGACTGGTGAGGGGCGTGTCCGTAGACGTGCCAAAAGAAAGGATTCCTATCATATAACTACATACTTGTTCCCGAATGTTCAATTTTGATCTTTAAGATTTACGTGATTAACCTCTAGTACTCATGATGCATGATAGCATAACCATTTCTAACATACTTATTCTACATGCAATGTTCCACATACATCATCACGAACATACCTCATGCAATCATCATAAACATAATTCATGCACTCATCATAAACATACTTCATGCATATCAGTTAGCTTAATAAGTGTTGGAAATGTGTGTCCAGGACAACCTTCATAAACTTTGGTTTCGTAAAAATGGTCCGCTCAGCGGTCCCTGAAAGTTTTCACACTTTAACAATATTTTCCATCCTTATACTTAGGTTTCAGCCCTAGGCCGCTCAGCGGTGCCTTATGGCCGCTCAGCGCCCTAGAGTCCACGTGTCAAAAAAATTGTTTTCTGTCCCCTTCGCTCAGCGATATCCCTCCCCGCTCAGCGGTGCACGAGTCCGCTCAGCGGCTCATGATGCCGCTCAGCGGTACCTGGCGAGGCTAAAACCTACTTCTTTGTTTTTCTTGCTTTCCTTCCCCCTTTGTCCATGGATCCTTCTTGAGGATTTCACACATATTCCAACCCTTAAAATACTATCTAGTCCAGGTCACAGGACCCTTCAGAATCATCTCCTAAGTCCTAGCATAGCATTTCTAACATAATTTCTCATAGTTTACATAATCATTCAAATCACACATAACCAAACATAAGCTCCAAGGAGTGAGCAAGCCAAGTTTACCCACTTTCTTAGAGGCTTGAAGAGGGCTGGAAATGGTGGCAAAGAGGCAGGTTCCTCGGTGGTTCAGCCTTCCCAGATCGTCTCTTGATTCCAGCAGTGTTCCGGCAGAATTCCGCAGCGCGTCAGCAGAGCACACGGGCAGAGTTTCTGCACTTCCAAGGGGTGGATGAATGAAATTTGGGGCTGCTGGTCCAGGCTATTTATAGCCACGAAAATTTGGCCAATTTCCCTTTATGTCCCTTGCCAAAATTACCAAAATGCCATTTTCTATTTTCTTTAATAATTAATTAATTCAAAAGATAATTCAAAGGTCAAATCAATGAATAGTAACCTAATTTTATAATATTTCCCCTTGGAATCTGATTCAATCACGTGGGCTGCCATCTTTGACCGCCTCCCAGTCCCATTTCGCTCGTGTTTTATCGCTCGCAGTGCCGGTGCATCGCGCACGGTCGTCCGAAAAATATTCCGCTTATACCGTCGCGATCCTCTAATTTCCCCCTACATGGGAATATTATTGGTTTAAGGCATTTGTGAATTTTTCTCCAGAGGAGTATTTTTCACAGATGCCTTTGACCCGTTTTCTCTCGTCGGTGTCTGACTGGGACCGTTCCGCTGGCGTTTTCGCGATCGCCAAAGCTTCCTAGTAAGAATTTGGGGTTGCTCTAGGGTTTTACCATCTTTTCCCCCATAAGGTATAGTTTCCCAAGATTGGGGCCCACCGCTCAGTTCGACTGGCTAAACGGGCCCAAACGGGACTGTTCTAGTGTCTACGGAATTGTCCGAAAGTGAGCGGAACTCCGTTTTTCCAACGGTTTAATTTTTCCACTAAATTCTAAGGGTCATGAGGGACTATTTGAGCGTCATCAGAATTTCGAGAAACTAAACAGATAAATTTCTATTAATCTCTGCATGTTAACCTATACAGGATGCTCTACGGACAGTAAATCAGGGAAATTTCACTTAGGGAAGGAGCGGGATGTTACATGTTATACGAAAACCCTGCTTATGGACAAATGAAGCACTCTAAGGACCAATCAAATACTTTACCAAGATAAACCACCTAAAGTTAGAAGGACCCACTCATATGGGACCCGCCACATATGAGTCCATAAGGTCATAGTTGCTGCATAAAACGAAACCTGAAACTGGAATAATTATGATGGGTGAGTCCGCCGAATCAGTGAGGGATAAATTTCTATAATAGGAATGGGACAAACTCATCGAAAGTATAGATATATAGGAAAACATAATATGAAATTTTACAATACTTCTTCTTTCTGAAACAAAAAAACCGTGGTTTATCCATGAAAGCATAATGTCATAGAAAGACAATAAATCAGCTTATCTACACAATCCGTAGAACATTTTATGCAAAAAATACATTTCTTTCAAATAAATTTTTCTTATCAGTTCAATTTCTAATTCCATACAGATTCCATCATGTTAGGTAGCTGACACAAACAACGTCCTTATTGGGCACGGAGTTTAGAAAACAGACACAGACAACATGTTAGGTGTTTTCCATTGACATTAGTCTAAAAAAAAAAACAGTAACGTTGGCCTAACACTCTAGGCTAGTATAATTATATCCCTTACTAACTAGGGTTTAAGTCATGGTGCACCAAGTTCAACGCCTATTGTCGTTGGCTACAGATCTTTACAAGACTTCATGTATAACCCCTTTCCCAAAAAACCAAACAGAAACCATTTCCTCTCAAACAAAATAAATCAGATGTGCATTAGCTCAAAGGAACCGTATTCCCCATTTCCAAGATATTTTCACCAACCACATCCACGACATCCCAGAAATCCAAATAGAAATATTTGTGAAATCAAACAAATGCCCCTCGGGCCATCATTAAAACCAATACCTTTCAATAAGCATTAAAATTTCAAAACCATTCTTAAATGTATTTCAGTAAATCCCTTTTTTTTTAAATCAAATACGTTTCACAAATCTTTCATCACCTCTGTCTTTATAAAAAGGAAATATCGTGCACAAAGAAAAACCATAATTATGAGCTTGACCCATTATTTTCGCAAACCTTAACAAATGAACATATGATTTCCTTTCACATTTTCATAATGACATATATGATGGTTTTGTGTGGCTTAGAGAAGGGGGGTTGAATCTAAGCAAGGGTTTTAAAAAAAATTCTGTTCCTTTAAAATTTGTCTCCTAAAATTTCAGGAGATATCTTCTAGTTTTCTGGGAGACAAGTTTTCAAAAAAGACTTAATTTCTTGAAAACAAAAACTGAATAATTTTAAGAGCAGAGTATGTAAAAGATATAAGGGAAAGGAAATTCACACAGAGATTTATACTGGTTCGATTCCTTAACGAGAATCTACGTCCAGTTCTTCAAACGCCAAAATCAATTTTTCTTTCACACCAAATTCAAGTACAAAGACAAAACAATAATTCCTTTCACTCAGGAATTTTTCAAACCAAAAATAGAAACTTGAAGCAAACTCTTTTTCTCAAGCTCTCTGTTTCTCACCAAAACAATTCCAAAAAAATTATTTTCCAAACAGTGAAGACACTCAACAATTTCAAACCAAGGTGCAAACCAAAATAATCAGATATTGAAAGGTAGGTTAAAGCTCTTGGGAGAAAATATCATGAATGGATTTTTGGCTCTAGTGTCTTGAGTTTCAAAGTGATTATTGGTCACTTATTTATGCTCGATTCTTGAAGCTTCAAGATCATCTTCTTTGCTATGATTCCTTCTTCCCATGATTTGTGCCCTTTCTTCATTTATCTTGAAGTTGAGTCTTTTGCCTCTTGACCATTGTAGGGAGAGCTCCTTGCTCCAAGAATGTTGTTTTTTCAATTTTGCATCCATTAGCTTCTTGTGACCGTTTGGAAGGGGATGTTAATTTTTGTTTCATTAATTTTTCCAGCCTTCCTCTTTTATTCACGCTAGTTTCTCTTTCTTTCTTTCTTTAATTGTAATTATTTCTTTCCATTATTTTGTATCCAGACGGTTTGCAAGGAGAGCTCCTTTGTACCATGACATTTGCTTTCCTATTTTTTATTGTATCAATCACGTCCATTCTTCCCTTTTGGTGTACCACTTCACGTGATTCTTTCTTTTTTGTCAAAGAAGAATTGCTTTTTCATCTCTTTGTCCTATTCTCCATTTATGGCTATATCATAGCCTTTGTTGTAAATGGAAGATTGCTTGTCAAGAGGTTGTACTTCATAGCCTCCAATTTTGTTTCTCTTTCTACCCTTTTCATAAATGCTTGTCTCTTTTAATTAGTAGTCTCCCATACTTTTCCTTCCACCTTAAAATAAAATATTCTTCCTTTTTCATTTTTCCTTGAATTGTGCTGATGCACTTCCTGCAACACATTTTCCTTCAATTAGAATCTGAGCATATACTGTTGCTCTCTCACACCGATGTCAGGCCATAAATCTTCTTTCTTACCTATTTCAAATATAATTTTCCTTTTCTTTCTTTTATTCCAGCATTAGTGCATGCTTTCCTTTCCAATGCTCCCAATGCGTTTATTTTTTCTCTATGTCATTTTCTCAATTTAAAATTTGCTAACACATTTTCAGTTGCTGTCCGAAATTTTGGTTGTCCATAGTCCCTCCCTTCCTTTCTTTATTTTTCTTGAGATATTACAAATGCTAACTTGGGACAAGAGGAGATAATTTGCTGATTAATTTAATTTATCCTGAAACACTAGCACACATATTAGAACGTTCATACAATGTTTGTCATCATCAATTTTATTTTACAAATTTAATCAACAATATACATACATATCTCACAATATATATATGTGTGTGTTTGTGACAAGCTATAAACATAAATCCACTCACAAAATAGTTCTCTAGGAACCGAAGAACAAATCCTCAAGTTGTTGAGCCAAGAATTGATGCTGGAGATACCACAACTTCAGAGACACCTATAACTCATTATCAAGAAGCCCCACATCTAGACTTAGGGTTTCAACCAAAACCCCAATCTTGACAAAAATGGAATAACAACTTCAAGAATCCAACAGCAATAAGATTAAAGATCAAGAAATTACCCTTGATGACCATTTCAGATTGCTCACCATGGGTCTCCTCCAAGAACTTTAAATCTCACCAATGAAGATTCTAAAGAGAGAAAGAAAGAGGGATGATGAAGATGATGGTACGAATGTGAGTGATTTGAAGAGATTAAAGTGATTTTATGTAATATGGATGATTTGGGTGAAGGATTTGGTTAAGGTTTAAGAGGGTTAGAGAGGAGGGAGAGAAAAGATAGGTTAAAGAGTGATAAGCTCGAGCAAAATGAGTTTCTTACATACTTAAAAATGCAATCTGACGCAAAACAATCGAGTGTATTTTAAGGATACAATCAATTGTATTCACTCAAAATACAATTTATTATCTCGTAAATTACAGTAGATTGTATTTTAGACTTAATGCATTTTTTTAGCAAACTGAACGTCCCCAACTCAATTCTTTTCATTTCAAAACTTTTCAAAGGCTTCTAACACACCTCAACAACAAGAAGAACACCAAAAACACACCGTAATCATTCATGACATTTGTTTTCTAAATCAAATCTAAACAAACACTAATCACAATTTAAACCATGCATATACTTCCACACACGTATAAAAATTTTAATTCTTACCAATATTACTTATCATTTTTTTTCATAACTGTTATGGACTGGGCCCGTATGGCCCATTCCGCGAAGCACCCACCTTCAGCCCACAACGCAGCCCAACTAGAGGACGTAAGGGCCTGCGGAACAGCAAAACAAAGCTAGCGCAACCCAAGCCAGCCCCAAACTGCTCGACTACTAGCACGCCCCGAGAGGGACTCGCCCAGTGGACATCACGCCGTGATCCCCGGAGACAAAACGGGAAAGAGATTCGCGGGACTGAGGGAATCACGGGTGCCATCTAGGTATATAAACAGGGCCAGCACGCGAGGTACGCTCTCAGACTCAACACCCATACTTTTCAGCAAACATCTCAATCATTTTCTAACTTAGGCATCAGAGTCCTTGCAGGTACCTGCCTCGACCAACCACCATTCTTCGCAGAGTTGCAGGATCTAAATCGTGCCCCTCCAGTACAATAATTAAAATCAGGTCATTGTAACACTACTAATTCGACAACAGTATGGATTACCTTAGTAATCAAGATGACCGACAATCCCGTCTAACCAAGCAGGTCATTTTGGATTCTTAGGTAATTTAAAAGTCAGATCAACAGTAATTTGAAAATATTATCTCATATCAAACGTCCTCTAAAGTCTATATAACAAAATTATTTGTACTAAATTAAATTTAGAAAACAAAAAAAAATAGCTTTATGTACTTAAATCTACTTTGGTTAAAGTGTTTGTTTTAACTTTCAATAAAGGAGTTAAAAAAATGTTGAAAACAATTTTTTTTGGAAGCTATTTCATTTAGTTTTTGAGGAAAAAAAAGAAAAAGTCGTATTTTTAGGATTTATATTATTTTAAAGAAAATTATTTAAATATATGAGAGCTGAATTTTTTAGTTAAAAAATTGATATTTCTCGCCAAATAAGTTGAAAAAAAATGCATCCCTTACAGATTTTAAAGATTAATTTTTGTGTACTGATTTTATACTATCAACCAATAAAAATTAAGATAGCTATGATGTTATATTGGGTAGTTATATATGTGAGCAATAATTGTTTATCCATGAATCAAATAATCATATACACAATAAATCTAACATCTAGAACTTCATGTTTTCACTTAGTTTATATTAAGAAAAGCGTACCCTTCTTCATAGACGGGTGATAAGTTTCATATTTTGTTATTTTCATAGGTTAGAATGACACTTATAAGGATTGTTTAATATGAATTTACTAGCCAAATTCCCCATTTTTGTATAATTTTAGTATAGTTCAAGAGAATGGATGCATATGAGTAAAATAATGCATTTCTTGTCAATTTTCCATACAAATAAGAGGCATGCATCAAAGAAATTAGAAGCAAGAAGAATTGAAGAACCAAATAAGGCTTCTGGCCGCTCAGCACCCTCTCAAGGCCATTGAGCGACCTCTGTTCCAAGTGGACTTGCTCAAGGGTGAAGTAACTTCAAAGTAAAGCAATCCGAAACCGCCTTGCAATCTACTCAGCGTCCCCTAAAACCGTTCAGCGGTCTGAACCTGAAAACTCTATAAAAAGGGGAACACATTCATTCATTCAGGGAGGAATCTTGATTTAACACAGAGACTTCGAAGAGAGAAGACAGAGAAGGAGCCAAGAGCTTTCAAGGAGCACGGCGACACTCACCATGAAACACCCTAGCTAGCTAGTCTATGCTTAAGTCGTAAACCTGCTGAATAGGTTGTTATCTCTTTTGGTTGGGATAGTAATTAATCCTGCTTATGAGTTTAAAAATACAGTTACCCAGAGATATGGACCAAATTTCAACATTTCTTTATACTTATCATAGTATAAAATATGAGCCTTGTTCTCGTTAGAACATATATTGTGAGTGGTAACGTAATATACTTAACTAATATTAATTCGGCATATTCAACATTCATAGCAACTAGAGGCCTATGCCATATATTCACAAGTAGTTACACATGTAATATCATAGATGTTACGTACAATTACATAGTAGTACAACACATGTAGCTTACTGACTAGGGGACTAATGTGACATCTCTATCGTAGCTCTGATTTCCCTAATCCGTTGTCCATCTTCGTCAGTGCCACTCGTCCTCAGATTGCTTGCACTGTTCTGACGTCTTCTTCACCCTCGTCATGCTCACCTAGAACCATAAAGGAGTGGGGGATGAGAACACAACGTTCTCAGTGGGAAACCTTAATTGTAATAACTCGTTTTATACTCAATTATGATTCCGCCGCTCAGGGGTCTCTAGGTGTCACAATTATACTATAGTCCTACTAGTTATTAGTAACCATGCTAGACCTGAGCAGCTTTATCTATGTTACTAGGTAATCAGGGGAACCTATGCTTTCATTATATATGTCTTATGTTCACTAGTCTAACTCCTAGATCACATATTGTCACATAATTCACATAAATCACATAGCTATACTACTGTCTTAAAACCTCATTTTCTGAAAACCTTTTTGTCTATAAGTTTCAGCTAGCCTTCACTTATAACTGTGCCCATTTTAATTATAAGTTTCAGTTGGCATTCACTAATACTGCTGCTCTATAAGGCTTGCCTTATAAGCAGTTCTGTCCTTATCCCTTGTAGCTGTGGCCACACTGCTACAACCACGCTTACAGCCCGCATCGTGGCGACTAGGCAGTGCTTAACCTGAATGGTCTTGACCATGGAATTCTCGCCAACCACGACCGAGGTTACCACCCTTCGATGGCATTGGGTTAGACCTTGGACTCGACCGAGACTTAGACCTTCCCCAAAAGTAGAACCGTCGGCCCTACTAGAGGGGGCTTTCACCATCATCATATCATGTGCACAGTTCAGTCTTTGATGCAACAGTTCATATATAATAAGCACAATTCATCATCTTAAAGCATTCATATACATGGCAATTACAACTCAATATCCCATGTCACCATCTTCATCATATATCACATCATATCCCTCAAACAATCATCATTGTATGACTCTAACATATAGCTTCCCATCATCATAACATCTAACATATATTATCTCACATAACTCATAAATATATCAAAACTATTTCTTAATAGTATTTTGCAGATCCATGGACGATTGAAAGTGGTCTAGAAAGATTTCTGTTAAATTATGAATTTCTGAATCTTCAGTCAGCCGTTCAGCACAAGACCTAGGCCACTCAGCGTATAAGTCCGCTGAGCGCACTCATAGGCTGCTCAGCGCCACCCTGACGAAATTCAGATCTAAGTCTTACAATTTTCCATGTTCCACAAGGTTCCTCATAATCAATCTTTAAAGCATTCCTTCCATCATTCATCATCAATTTCCACTGATAAGGAACTTACGTTCATGTTCAGTCCTCTCTTAAACACAAGCAAACATAAATTCGACAACTAGCAAACATGCATCTGTTTTTGTCAGAAATTAGTGATCATAAATCGGAGAGGTCCAAAACCTTACCCCAAGGTTCTTGATAGCCCTAAGATCATTTTTCATGGCTATAAATTCAGATTTTAATCCTAGAATCACGAAATTACTGTTTTGCCCAAAACTGCAATTTCGCCCTCGTAAACGTCCTGCTTCCTTTGGAATTTTAGTTCTCAAAAACCCGATGGACTCAAGACTTTTCCTTAAGGTTTTTGATAGTTCTAAACCCATATTTTCTGAAAACAAACTCATTTTTTCAGCCCAAACCACGAAAATTCCAATTTTGCCCTTCTTCTTAAAATCACTGTTTTCTGCCTGTTTGCTAAGAAATTCATCGGGGATTCCAAAAATCATAAAACCTGACATACCCACTCCATTTTTCGTGTAGAACTCAAAAATAACATTAGTTTTTCATGATAAAAATCCCAGCATACAGTTCCCTTCAAAAATGTGTCATAGCCCTAGTTTTAGCTTAGGCTTTCCTAACTTCTGACAGAATCACAGACAGCATCAGCAAATCTAGACAAATACCAACAACACATATATAAATCAAAGTCACATAAAAGGCATCCTAACAGCATATATCATCTATCGAAAACCACATAGACAGTGGACAAGTTAGTTTACCCACTTGTTTTGCCCGGTTACAGTTTTAGTGCTTCCTGCGGACTTCCGCCTAGCTACGATGCTTCCTAAGCTCCTCCTAGGCTAAGATTTCTCCAAGCTTTCTTTGGGGGATATGGGACTATTTTTGGCTGTTTGTGGGTTAAAGTTAAGGGATTCTTGAGGAATCTTGACTAGGTTTAGTGTAGGGAGTTTTTAGGTTTTCGGTTTGATAGGATAACAGTTGATTGTGTGATCAGACAAAGCTTTGGCAAGGTTTCCTAATTTTTCTCCAAATTTTTGGCCTTAGGGGGTATTTATAGGCCTAGGGCCGAAATTCACTTTCCAATTTTGTCCTTGGGGATAAATTCCCAAATTGCCCCTCGCTTATGTCATCGATGACATAAGATATGGTGACTAACCACCATGAGTCATCTTTGATTCTTTGACTAGGCCAATTGGCCTCTTTGTGGCCATGTAGTGTCTTTGTGTCTCAGCCACTTGTGTGGCCGAGAATTAAAGGTCTCTGGCAGATCAATTTTGATCCGATTTTATCGTTCCCGGTCTCAGTACTTCGCATACGACTTTTCTAAAAATATTCCGATCACATCCTTGTGATCCCCTAATTTTCCTAAAGAAGATTTTAGGTTCATTTGACGGGTTATTGAACTCTCGTTCGTAGCCGTACCTTTTACGGATACTTTGGACACGCGGTTGTCCACAGACAACAAAAAAAGTTTGTTCTAGTGTCTGTAGAATTTCCCGAAACTTAGCTGAATTTCTTCTATAGACATTTTAACATAAGAGTTTATATTTTTAATAGTTTAACCTACAACAAGAATTGCTAAACAGTTGTCGAGTGAGATTTTTGCTAAGGAGGAAGCGGGATGCTACGTGATGAATCACCATGGAAGATTATAGGATTTTGCCTTGTTATTTTTGTCCTTTTGTGCATGTGGGTGCCGTGCGATTCCTTCAAGGGCTGGCCGAATTGCTTCTTCCATTTGGGACCAAATTCTAATCATGTTTGATCATGTTTGGTCGTTAGCTGCTCCAGTATTCCGCATACGGTTATCCGAAGACACTAATTTGAGTTGATCCACTAATTTTTCTCGTATAGGATTTGGATCTAAGGTATTTGTGAACTTTCTTCTGTAACCTTATATTTTACAGATACCTTAGATACACCGTTGCAGTTGGAGGACAAAAAGGATTTGTTCTAGTGTCTGCAAAATTTTAAGAAAACGAGCAGAATTATTTCTACAGACACTTTTAATGTAACACCCTAGCTAGCTAGCTTGCGCTTAAGTCGTAAGTTTGCTAGCTACGTTGTTATCTGCTTTGGTGGGGATGATACTTAGTCCCATTTATACATCAGAAAATATTGTTACCCAAAATATGGACCACATTAAAATTTTCTTTGTACGTCACAGTGTAAATTAAGAGCCTTGTCGCGTTAGAGCATACATTGCGAGCGGAACATAGCATGCTTAACTAATAGAATATGGATATATTCAACATATGTCAAGATACAAACATTGGTCCTTCATACATTCTTAAATAAGTACATAGATTGTGTTCGCAGTAGTAAGTACAATGATCACACAACACTGCATATACACATATACAATCCACTAGCTAATAATCTAATCCTCCGCTGTCCTTCCTTGGAATGCCTCCTCTTCATACCGCTCCTCTCCTGGTTCTTTGTCAAGTCCTGGAGTCATGGATGAGTGAGGTGAGAACATAGCGCTCTCAGCAAGAAACCTTAGGGAATAGGGGATTTCTTTTTCTCATTCACGCTCCAGGCCGCTTAGGGATTTCTAGGTGTCACAGTTATACTATGTCCCTACTAATTATTAAAATTCATGCTAAGCCTGGGAAGCTTTATCTAATTTACTATGTGACTGGGGAAACCTATTCTTTATTAACTAAGTCATATGTCTTCTACATTACTTTCTAATTCACATATGATCACATAATTTACATAATAAGCTTCAGTGCGAGTCCACTTATAACCGTGCCCATTTTAATTATAAGCTTCTTCGCACCTCCACTTATGTACAGTTGTATATCACTTAGAGCACATACTCAAGCTCAACCCCCTCGTGGTGGTGGCCATATCCGACACAAGCTACGTTTTGTCTCAGTATCGTGAGGACCGGGCAACGCTTAACTAGAGTGGTTCCTCTTTCCACGAATTATCATCGATCACAATAGGAGTATCCATCTTTGTACTAGGGATGGCGAGGAGATCTACCACAGGATGGCGAGGAGATCTACCACCGTCCTTGTGCTAGGGACGGGGTAATCTCAAGGTTCAGCCTGCCTTCCTGCCGGCTAGTGGCACAGCTAGGAAAAGATTGGTTTCCTTTAACCTTAATATCCTTTGGTTTCTTTTAGGGACTTAGTGATGTCATGCCCGATTCCTTTTATTAATTCCTTACATATAACTTTCATGACACGTACTCATCACATAAGTCATACATCATTTTTCAGTTAACAGTTCACAATTCAGTCTAATAATTCACATAGCGTACACAACATATCATCATGTAACCTATAACTTTACATAATTCGTACCATCAATTGCATACTATCACTAACTTCACATATAAGGAACATAATCTCATGCCTTAAACATAACAAACATATACCTGGCAACTAGCAAAACAGACGTTTGGTTTCTGTCAAAAATTAGCGACCATAAACCAGAGAAGTCCAAGATCTTACCCCAAGGTTTTTGGTAGCCCTAAGATCATTTTTCATGTCTAAAAACTCAGATTTTGAACCCCACTGCACGAAATTTCGGTTTTACCCCTATTCCAAAATTACCATTTCGCCCGTAAACGCCCTGTTTTCTTAGGAATTATAGTTCTCAAAAACCCGATGGACCCAAGACTTGCCCTTGGGGTTTTTGATATTTCTAAACCCATATTTTCTGGAAAAAAACCCAGTTTTTTAGTCCAAACACGTGAAATTCCTATTTTGCCCTTTTTATTAAAACCTCGTTTTCTGCCTGTTTGCTGAGAAATTCATCGCGGACTCCAAAAATCATAAAACTTAACATCCCCACTCAATTTTTCGTGTAGAATCCAAAAATAAACATTAGTTTTTCATGATAAAATTCTCAGCATACAGATCCCTTCAAAAACGTGTCATAGCCCTAGTTTCAGCTTAGGCTATCCTAACTTCTGACAGAATCACAGACAGCACCAACAAATCCAGACAATCATCAACAACATATATATATATATATATATATATATCAAGGTCACATAAAAGACATCCTAACCACATATATATATATATAGCATAAAACATCGCACAAACATCATCATACATCTTAAATCACATAGACAGTGATTATGTCAATTTACCCACGTTTTCCCTGTATCGATATTTCCTACGGCTTCTAACTTGCTATGGTTCCTTCTAAATCCTCTTGGGCTGAGTTCCCTCAAGCTTTCTATAAGGATTTTGAGGGCTTTTGTGGGCTTAGGTTAGGGGATTTCTGAAGAATTTGATCTGGGTTGGATATAGGAAGTGCTTGGGTCTCTGTTTTGACCAAATAACAATCGATTGTGTAATCGGATAGAGTTTTGGCAAGGTTTTCCAATTTTTACACAAAATTTCTGATTTGGGGGGGTATTTATAGGCCTCTTGGCCGAAAATCCCTTTCCAATTTTGCCTTTGGAGCAAAATTCCCAAAATGCCCTTATTTTGTCCTTATTCTAAATGTCATTTTCATGACTCACCACTTTGAATGTTGACTTGAGCCAAGTGGGCTGCTTCATGGTCGTGTATTTTGATGTTTCTTGGCTGGTTTTGTGGCACGGGCTCCGGCAGATCAATTTTGATCAGGTTTGGCGTTTTTGATCTAGGTACTCCGTGTACGGCTGTTCTAAAAATATTTCGATCACGTCCTTGTGATCTCCTAATTTTTCCTAAGTAATATTAGAGGGTTATTTAGGTATTTATGAATGCTCGTTGTAGCCGTACCTTTTTTTGGATACTTTAGACGTTGTGTTTAGATGGCAAAAAGGGCTTGTTCTAGTGTTTGCAGAATTTTTAGAAAACGTACAGAAATATTCCTACAGACAATTTTTTAAATCCTAAGGGTTCCTAATTCCACTGATTCAATCCCAAAAATATAAATATCTAGACAATTATTTAGCGAAATTCCGCTAAGGGGAAAACGGGGATGTCACATTCTTCCCCCTTCAAAACATTTCGCCCTCGAAATTTGTACCTGTGAATAATTCTGGGTAGGCTTTCTTCATGTCCTCTTCAAGTTCCCATGCCTGCTCCTCAAGATCTTTGTTTCTGCAGATTATCCGCACCATCGGAACCTCTCTGTTGTGAGTCTTCTGGGTCTTGCGATTGATGATCTTCTACGGTTGTAGTGCTAGAGTAAGATCTTCTCTCAATGGTATCTGTTCCGACTCTAACACATGTTCCGGAGATGCATGATACTTCCGTAGCTGTGAGACATGGAATACGTTGTGGATGTTCACCAAACTGGGTGGAAGGGCTATGCGATAGGCTACTGGTCCGATACGCTTAAGAACTTGGAAAGGTCCTATAAAGCGTGGACTTAACTTTTTCACCTTCAATGATCTTCTAATGCCTGTGGCCGGGGTAAACTTTAAGAAAACATGATCGCCTTCAATGATCTTCGACGTCCCTCTTTAATCCTGGCCATCAGAAAATCTTTTTCTGGTCGTGGTACATTTTGGTGGTCCCTGGGTGCATAGTAAAATGGCTCTTGTGCCTCTCTCGTAGAATATCCTCCCTCAGACCTCTTGATCGGGTACACATAAATGGTGATTAAACCTCAATGTCCCATCATCTCCTGTGGTTACTTCTGGAAATTTCCCTTTTTCCACAGCTTGCCAGGTGTCTTCTTGACAGCTCTCCTAAGCTTTCTTAATTCATTGCTGGAAGTCACTGGTGATCTGCAAGTAACACACCCGCATGCTTCCCATCTGGGACACTATATCCACATTAAGATCGCTAAACTCTTCAATTAACTTTGTTTCTTGCACCATTATCTGCGCGGTGTGCAAGGATTTTTGACTTAATGCGTCTGCTACCACATTCACTTTCTTGGGTGGTAGTTGAGGCTGAAATCATAATCTTTAAGGAATTTCATCCATCTACGCTGCCTCATATTGAGTTCCTTTTGGTCAAACAAGTATTTCAGACTCCTGTGATCTGAAAATACTTCAAACCGCACTCCATATAAATAGTGCCGCCAAATTTTCAGCGCAAATACCACCGCAGCCAACTCCAAGTCATGCGTCAGATAGTTGATCTCGTGAAGCCGTAACTGTCTTGAGGCATAGGCTATTACCTGACAGTTTTGCATTAATATGCATCCTAGTCCTGCACCAGATGCATCACAATATACCACAAATGGTGCTTGAGGATCTGGTAGCACCAATACCGGAGCAGTGGTTAATTTTTCCTTTAGTTCACAAAATCTGTTTTCACATTCCATCCTCCACTCTGTTCTTGCTCCCTTCCTAGTGAGCTTGGTCAAGGGCAATGCAATTTGTTATAATCCTTGAATAAATCTCTGGTAATAGCCGGCCAAACCTAGGAAACTCTGAATCTCAGTAACTGAAGTAGGAAGTAGGTTGCTCCCAGGCTTTAACTGCCTTGACCTTCGCCGGATCCACGCTTACTCCGTGCTTTGTTACTACATGCCCGTGGAATTGCACTTCTTTGGTCCAAAACTTGCACTTGGAGAGTTTGGCATACAACTTATTTTCTCGTAGGATTTGCAGTATCAACCTTAAGTGCTTGGCATGCTCCTCTTCATTCTTCGAGTACACCAGTATGTCATCAATGAATACGATGACACATAAATCCAAATAAGCACGAAAAGTCCTGTTCATGTAATCCATGAATATAGCAGGTACATTTGTTAACCCAAACGACATTACTGTAAACTCGTAGTGGCCATAACGAGATCTAAATGCCGTCTTGGGGATGTCTTCTTCTCATACCCAGATTTGATGGTATCCCGATCGCAAATCTATCTTGGAAAACACCTGGGCACCCTTCAACTGGTCCAGCAAACCATCAATTCTAAGCAACGGGTACTTATTCTTTATTGTGACTTTATTCAGTTGCCTGTAGTCGATACACATTCTCATGGTGCCATCCTTCTTCTTTACAAACAACACTGCGCTCCCCATGGCGATGCACTTGGTCGGATAAACTTCTTCTCCATTAGCTCCTCCAATTGTTTCTTTAGCTCCTGCAACTCCAGCGAGGGCATCCTGTAAGGTGCAATAGAGATGGGACCTATTCCTGGCACCTGGTCGACTGAGAACTCCACTTCCCACTTCGAATGAAACTCCGGAATGTCACTAGGGAATACATCCGGATACTCCCTAACTACAGGAATGTCTTCAATCTCCAACTTCTTTGGGGTAACCTCTGGGGATGTCAGAAATATATATTCCTGATTTCCTATCGGGCAATAATATAGCGTAGAGGGTTCCAATCTCAAAATGGGTACCTTAACGTCATTGCCTGGAAAGATTACCAGTTTCCTGGCACAATCCAAAATCACCCGATTAGCATGCAACCAATCCATCCGTAGGAATATATATAATCAAACTAGGGGAAGACAAATCAAATATGCTACAACCCATCGCTTTTGTACTTGCAGTGAACAATTCAGACATGTGCGACGTGTAACTACAGGTGGCGCAGTAGGTGTAGACACATTCAACACATATGGAAGCAATGTGGAAGACAGTTCTAGCTCCCTTGCCTTAGCTTCAGATACAAAGGAGTAAGATGCTCCAGAGTCATACAAAATATTCAAAAGCTTGCCATGAAGTAGACACTTACCCTACAGCAGGCCTTCTTCCTCTTGTACCTCGTCGGCAGCCATTGTGAACACCCTGCCTTGATGCTGCACTGAGGGAAGTGTTGGCACTCCCTTGCAAAGTGGCCGCTCCTGCCACACTTAAAGCAAACATTTTGTCCCGCCAGACATTCACCTTGATGAGCCTTTTCGCATTTTAGACAAGGGGGCGTTGCATCTTTCCTTGGCTGCAATCCTTGCCTATCTTGGTTCAAGTTTCCACCTTGTGTCTGGGGCCTGGTTACTGGTGCCACACCTCTTGAGGGCGCCGGTCTGAACTGAGCTCCCCGTACCCCTGCTGCTGTTGTAGAGAATACTGATTCTGGCTTCTTCCAGCAAAGGGAGTTGGGAAAGGGTATTTTTTCCTTGGTTCCCACCGTGAGCTCCCCGAGTCCGCCATCTTTCTCTTATTCTTTACCACCTCCAAACTCTTATTCGCCTCTTCCTGCGCCAGACATAAGTTTACCAAGGTGGCGTAATCTGGCACGCCCCATGTATGAATGAATACTTTCAGCTCTGGTCTCAGACCCTGTTGATACTTCTTATACTTCCACTGCTCACTTGGACGCAGCTGGTAGGTACTAGAATATCGGTATAGCCGCTCAAACTTGGCCGTATACCCGGCCACTGACATTGTTCCCTATTTTAGTTCCAGGAACTCCGTCTCCTTGTGGTCCTGTAATTCCTGGGGAAAGTATTTTTCTAACAACATAGCTGTGAACTAGCTCCATGTAATGGGAGCCACCTGTTACTCTAAAGAAAGTCTAACTGTCTCCCACCATTCATCTGCAGTTCCTTCTAGGGGCCTAGCTGCAAACTTCACCTTCTAGGCCTCTGTACAGGCTATATTCTCGAAAATTTGTTCTATCTTCCTGATCCAACTATGGACCACATCGGGGGTCCATTACTCCCTCAAATTTGGGTGGGTTTGCCCATGAGAACTTGACATACTTCTGACCATCTACTTCTTGGGGTGACTGTGGGGCGTTCCTTTGAGTTAACGCAGCCGCTATTTGAGCATTCGTCTAAGCTATCTCCCAAAGGATGTCTGCAAGGTCCACTTGCTTAGAGTTACGCTATGCTAGGTCCCTACGCGGTGGCATGGCTAGTTGTTGTACCTGCACAAATCCCGAGTTGATCAGGCTCAAGAAAGGCTAGTACACCTAACTTAGCACATACGACTTAGTAGAGTCATACACCGTGATCATGCTCGAAAGCATAGTGCAGCTCAGCCCCCAGGCTCTTAAAGGACTAAACTGCTCTGATACCAAATGTAACACCCTAGCTAGCTAGTGTAACATCCCAGTTTTCCCTTAGCAAAGGTTTCGCCTAGTAAGTTCGTGATGCAAACTCTTTTAGAGGTTGGAAGCATGAATTACAGGTGTCTGTCAAGCACAGGAACGCCTGTGACTATGTGGCTAGGGTAGACAAGTGCCAGATTTAGGAAGGTTAGGCTTAGAAATACAAGAAAGTAAAGAGAGGAATGCGTGAGAGTCGACTAAACCTGGCAGTGGAAGAAATAGGTTTAAAGAGGACATGTACGCATCGTATAAACGGGGTTAAGGACCTAAGTAAGAGTACAAGTAGGGTTGGAGGTACACATAAATCTAAGAAGAAGGAATAACCATCACGTGTGAGAGGATCAAGTCTGAGTGCGGCTACATAATCCAATTTAGATTTTACCTAAAGAAGTATAAAAGGTTGGGTTCTGGAGGACGAAGGAGAGTGTAGTAGACTCGAAAGGGAAGAGGTGTTAAGTGTACGGAGGGAAGCGAAGAGAATATGACATCAGGAGCAATCGAGGTTAGAATGGTAACCTTAAGATATTAAGGTGAAAGGGGAGAATTTAAAATAACTAGAAGGAGTGTAGAATACCAAAAAGCTTAGAGATAAGAAAGGATGGCCGAAAACGCGAGCGACGCTGGAAACGTCAGGAAAGTAGAAGCCTAATTCCCTAGGACACGAGTGTCTGTAGAAATTATTCTGTTTAGTTTCTCAAAATTTTGCTGGCACTCAAATGATTCCCCTTGACCTTTAGAATTGGATAGAAAACCTAAAACATCCGCCAGACGAAATTCTGTTCACTTTTGGACGATTCTGCAGACACTAGAACGACTCTGTTTTGCCTGTAGAATTGAGCAAAGGGTTCCAAGTCCCTGGAAACCCATCCGGTACCGGGGAAAAGTTTCAAATACCTTAGATTAGTCTCACAACCTCATTCGGAGGACTAGGCGATCGCAGAAATGCAAGCGAAACTGGAGTTTGTTGCCACCGACGCTTAACGGTGTGCCAAAGGTATCTGGGAAGAATATACCCCCAGAGAAAAATTCACCAATACCTTGAAGTAATCACACCTCTATGTAGAGGACAATTAGAGAATTGCGACGGTATAAGCGGAATATTTTTCAGACGACCGTGCGCGACGCACCGACACTGCGAACGACCAAATACGAGCGAAACGGGATTAAGTGGGACCCACATGGGAGATGACCACGTGATTATTCAGATTTTCCAAGGAAAATAATTAAATATTCATTGATGTGACTTGATTTGACTTTATAATTATCCAAACTAATTAAATAATTAGGAAATTAAATTATAATGGTATTTTGGTAATTTTTGCCAAGGGTAAAATGGTAAAATGGGCATTCAGCCTTGGGCTAGAAATACCCCCTCCCCAAAACCTAAAATGACATAGAAAAATTGAAACCTTGCCAGAACTCTGTCCGTTTGCCCGATCGACTGTTGTTCGGTTAAATCGGAGACCCAGACACTGCCTGCCCTAAACCCAGTTCACTTCCTCCAAGAATCCCTTAACCCTAACCCACGAAAATCCCTTCAAAACCCTAAGGAAAGCTTGAAGAAATTCACCCAAGAGGAGCTCGGAGGCGTCAAAGCAAGCCGGAGCCAGCAGGAACCGTCAGAACCGAGGGAAAACCTGACAGAAGCCAGGCAGGAGCTCTGCACTCGGAGGACCGCTCTCCCCCAACTCTCTCATCATCCAATCTACCTTCAAAGACTCTAAAGAAGGTGGGTAAACTTGGCTTGCTCACCCCTTGGTGGCTTATGTTTGCTTGTATGTGTTTATGTGCTTGTATGCCTCATGATAAATTATGTTAGAAATGTTATGCTAGGGCTTAAGAGATGATTCTGAAGGGTCTTGTGACCTGGACTAGATAGGATTTTAATGGTTGGAAAATGTGTGAAAACCTCAAAGAGGATCCATGGACAAAGGAGGAAGAGAAAGGAAAGAAAACCATGCATTCGGTTTCAGCCTCGCCCAGGTACTGGTGAGCGGCCCCAGGCATCGCTGAACGGAATGCATGAGAAAGCAAGTTTTTTTAACATGAACTCCAGGGTGCTGAGTGGCCAGAGGATCCGCTGGGCAGCCTGAAGGTCACTGAGGATGAGGATAAGGATGGAAAGATATTTTTGAAAATCAGGCCCTAGCCCGCTGAGCGAGATGAGTCCTCGCTAAGCTATACAGCTTTGACCGCTGAGCAACGCGGCTCTGACCGCTGAGCGGATTAACCTCAGACCGCTGAGCGAACAAGAGTTTCCGCTGAGCGGCCTGAGACTTAGTTATTTTTACGAAAACAAGGTTTATGAAGGTTGTTCTGGACACACATTTCCAACACTTATTAAGCTGACTGATATGCATGAAGTATGTTTATGATGAATGCATGAAGTATGTTTATGATGAGTGCATGAATATGTTTATGATGATGTATGATGAACATTTCATGAGGTATGTTTATGATGATGTATGTGGAACATTGCATGTAGATGATTTATGAGTAGAATGATTATAATGTCATGCATCATGAGGACAAGGTTGTCATGTAAGTGTTAGGACGACCCTAGAGAACTAGAAGTTAATCACCTAATATGTAAAGATTTTAATCGAACACTAGGGAATGAGTATGTAGTTATATGATAGGATTCCTTTCTCTTGGCACGTCTACGGACACGCCCCTCACTAGTCCCAAAAAGGTGGATTGGTCAATGATGCTACCTCACCAGTCCCAAAAGGATGGACCGGTTAATGAGGTTAATGGCATGATGATGAGATATGATGATGAGACATGATGAGATATGATGAAATATAATGAGAAATAATGATGAGATATGATGATGAGATATGAGTCCCCGCTTGGTTACGTCAAAAGGGTATGGACCCCCACCTCCATACTTGTAGGAAGGGTAGCCCACTTGATTGGCGATGATGGACACTAGACCCTATCGGTGGATAGCAAACAATCTGGTGTTAGCGCAGCCGGGTCGTCGTCAAGCTGGGAACAGAAGTGGTTGTAGCTGTAGGTCACAGCTACATGGGCGAGGGACCAATGTACGAAGAAGGACGCTACCCTGGTTCACTAGCCCAACCGGATATGTAAGGGAATCCCCATATTCCCCAAGCATGAGTATATGATGTATGAGTATGTGATGCATGAGTATATGATGAATGAGTATGTGATGCATGAGTATATGATAATGTATGTAAAGCTATGTAGTCGTCAAGAGAACGCTCGAGACGGCCTATGTATGTACGCAAAGTAAAGATAATGAGCACGAGAACTTAGCTAAGAAAGACTAGTTCCCTAGTCACATAGTAAAGTAGATAAAGCCGTTTAGGACTTTAGGCCAGATAATAATCAGTAGGATATTAGTATGCATGTTCACTTAGAAACACCTGAGCGGCCTGGTTCATAATGAGTTAAAAAGGAATCCCCCGACACCAAGGTAAACCACTGAGGACAAACGTTCTCACCCCCACTCGCTTATGCTTCCAGGGACAGACGAGAACTATGATAAGCAGCAAGAGGAGCAGAAAAGAATGAATGACAGGTCCCCGAGGCTGATAGACAGATCTTCAAGGCTATGAAGACATGTTGGGCCAGTTATGCACTAGTTGAACTTTTATGATGTATATGGATGATTATAACATGTATATGTAACTTTATGATAATATCATATGATTGGTTGTACTTATCTGTGAAGGACCAGGTACTTGCTTATGTAAATATTTATGCTATGGATGACTATTTGTTGTAAGCCTCAAGCTCTATCGTTTGTCTTATATATACTTTGATTCACACAAGGCTCATACTTTATGAATAAGCACTCAGCATAAAAAGTTTTAAAATGGTCCATATTTTCCTTAATCTAGTATTTTCGACGAAAAGTAATGAGGGATAATAAGTATTCCCACCAAGTAATTAACAACCTAGTGAGCATTGCATACTACTCGAGGGTATGCAGTTAGCTAGGGTGTTACAGCTAGCCTGCGCTTAAGTCGCAAGTTTTCTAGCTAACATTGTTATCTGCTTTGGTGGGGATGATACTTAGCCCAGTTTATACATCAGAAAATATTGTTACCCAAAATATGGACCACATTAAAATTTTCTTTGTACGTCACACAGTGTAAATTAAGAGCCTTGTCACGTCAGAGCATACATTGCGAGCGGAACATAGCATTCTTCACAATAGAATATGGATATATTCAACATATGTCAAGATACAAACATTGGTCCATCATACATTCTTAAATAAGTACATAGATTGTGTTCACAGTAGTAAGTACAATGATCACATAATAGTGCATATACACATATACAATCCACTAGTTAATAATCTAATCCTCTGTTGTCCTTCCTTGGAATGCCTCCTCTTCATATCGTTCCTGTGACATCCCACTTTTTCACTGTATGGATAATTAGCGTAATAGATAATTATAGGTTAATTAGGGAGGTAAGAAAATTAAATTATTCCCTTTAATTCATAAGAGTCACCCTTAACTCCTAAGAATCATAGTCAAGACTAAGGTGTCGTGACCCCGCGAATTTTTCCGAGACTTAGGACAATTTTAGGACCAATCGGGAATTTTTCTGGATACCGAAAATACCCGTAAAATACCCTTATAAAATAATAATTCCCCGAATATCTCCACCGGACTCAACTACTAATAAGAGAAAATTCGTAGATCGCAAGGATATGTCCGGAATATTGTCAGGACAGCCGTACGTAAAGTACTGGGACTGTGAACATCCCGATTTTTCCTTAGGAAAATAATCGTAAGCATAAATATTAAATTAATTCCTAATCATGATTAGGGAATTAAAATGGGAAACTAATAGGTAGAATATCCTTAGGAAATAAGTCGTGTCGCGGCATGAGGTTTGGCAGTTAACCGAACAGTCGTTGTTCGCCGATGAAATTTTCTGGCACGCAAAAGGTGCCCCTGAAAATAACTCCCTGGAGAAAAAAATTCATAAACACATTTAAATGTTAATACCCTTAGGTAGGGGGAAATTAGAGGATCGCGACGGTATAAACGAAATATTTTTCGGACGACCGTGCGCAACGCACCGATACTGCGAGCGATAAAACATGAGCGAACCGGGATCGGGAGAAAATGAAATTTCAGCAGCTAGAGCTGAAGGGCTGCACGGTCTAGAGCTGGGATTTTTGTCCAAAAATAATCCCCTAAATCATGCTTCCACCACCTTACTTGTCTTACACCCTAAGCCAAAATCCCATCACTTAGCCATACCCATGCCTATGCTTTCTACTATTCATCCAATTTATTCAATTAATTTACCTCACCATCAGCCTCCCCAAAACCGAGATATCCTCTTCCAAAACTCCAAGAAAAATATCATTTCTTACCTTCTCCAAAACACACCAAGCCAAACCTCAAGAACACCTCCCAACCTTCAAGAGTTCAAGCACATTTCCCTCTCCTTCCACCTTCCACAAAAACGAAAATCACAGCCCTCAAGTCTCTTCATTTTAGTTTCATTTTCTTCCACCAAAAAGCAAGAGGAACAACCTCATCATCCTCCACCTTGCTCAAAGATGTCCATCTAGGAGAAAGAGGGAGCTCAAGCTTTGGAAGGCAACAAGGCTTGTAGGTCTCCACTCAAAACTTCTCTCACCACCACCACCAGGTTTTTCCTATAGGTGGGTAGTCCGATCACCCCTGTCTATGGGATGTTTATTATATGTTATGTGTGTATTTTGAGTAGGAAAAATTAGAAATGATATGAGGATAAAATGTTACTGTTGTATGTTGAATATTCACGTTGTTTCATGAGTCTTGTACGTTTCTGTTGATGCTCGGGTACTGTTGGAATATGTGGTGTGAACTTGGATGAATGTAAGTGAATGAGAGAAAATAGGCCAGGAGGTAAGCGCTGAGTTTTCCACGGAGAGAGACTGAGAGGAGCCTAGAGGGTTGAAGAGCGGGCATCAGTAGTAGTGACCGAAGGGGTTCCGCGGAGCTCCCCTGAAGTGGTTGAGTAGTCCCCCGGTGAGTATGTTGGGTGAGCACCGGTAATGGTGCTGTATGGGTCCGCGGAGGTCCCTTGAAGCGGGTGAGTAGTTCCTTGGAGAGTGTGCTGAGTGAACACTAGGAATGGTGCGGAAGGGTTTCGCGGAGGATCCGTGAAGTACGCTGAGAGGAGTACCCGGAGAGTTGAGTGAGAGCCAAGAACGGTGCTGGTGGGGTTCCGCGTAGGATCCCTGGAAGGTTTCTTAGTGGTTTCCGCGGAGGATGCCCTAGAGTGGATTCCCTAGAGTCGTTAAGTGGTTCCCTGGAGGGTTTCTTAGGGGTTCCGCGAATGAGTCCCTAGAGTGTTAGAGTGGTCTGCTAGAGTTGCTAAGTAGATCCCTGGAGAGCTGATAGGGTTACGCGAAGAGTGTTGAGTGGGCACCAGGAGTGGTGCTGAGTGGGTTCTGCGAGGTTCCCCGGAGTGATGAGTGGCTCCCTGGAGAGTAGACCAAGTGAGTACCAGTAGTGGTGACTGCGTGGGTTCTGCAGAGGTACCCCTAGAGCGGCTGAGCGGGTTCCTGAAGCTTCCTGACTGGGCGCCAGCAGCGATGCCAAGTGGGTTCCGCAGAGATCCCCTGGAATGGTTGAGTAATCCCATGGAGAGTTGCTTAGTGGGTTCCGCGGAGGTTCCCTGAAGTTGAGAGTGGTTTCCGAGCAAGGGTTCTGAGGTCCATTGTATTCCAACAAGCACCTAGCAGTAAAAGTTTATGTGATAAGTTTATAATGCCATTTGTTTTACTATGAGCCACCTAAGGGTGCAGAGAACCAGAATATGAGTATTGAGTCTTGCATGCATCATGAGGATAGACCACTAGAGACTATGCTATGACCAAGGTTAACGAATGAAGATAATAATGAACGTAAGAACCAGATGAGTACAAGAAGATAAAGTACATGAGAATATGAGATATGATGAATGAGAAGACGCTAACCCGGGTGAGCCGGTATGCGTAAGAACAGAAAGCATATGATACCGGTTATCTAAAATGTTAAAGTTCATGCATAGTGCACAAGAGCAGGCTCATAAGGAACGCATGCATTGTGTACGTCACCATGCTCATAAGGAACGCATGGGGCTCGATCACGTCACCAGGCTCATAAGGAACGCATGGGACACGATCGCCTTGCATACATACCTATGTGATGAAAGCATCGTTATGTCTCGACCATGTCACCATGCTCACAAGGAACGCATTGGGCAAGGTCACTGGGCATACGTATATGTGTAGTAGTGTCAGAATGGTCAAGGATAGAAAGCATGAGAACTTAGTAAGAAAGATTAGATTTCCCTGATCACCTAGTAATTAGATAAAGCTGCTCAGGCCTAGTATGGATAATAATCAGTAGGGGTATTAGCATGAGTCGACACTTAGAGACCCCCTGAGCGGTGGAATCATAATTGAAGTAAAACGAGTAGGTATTCTCGAAGGACCCCACTGAGGATGTAATGTTCTCACCCCCCACTTCGTTATGATTCTAGGCAGGAACCAATGACACGCTGCGACAACCAGATCCTACCTTGGAACGAGGACAAACACTTCTACTATAGCAGAATCCCTGAGACATCGTCGAGGAGCAGCCAGTGCCACCGTTCGACAAGCAAGCTGAGCAAGGATTAGCGACATGTATTGTGTACAGTCAGACGGTCTAGTCAGACCGTTGGCGACTAAGTGTGGTAAATGTAAAGTATATTATTATTTAACTGTGCAGTTGTATTATGGACTAATTAATTGTACATATATGTATGTTATAAAATGTTATGGAGATCTATTTCTTAGGATAGTAACGCCTAAGTCTGACAGGACTCTATCGCTTGGATCTATGTATAATTCATTGATGCGTATGGCTCTAAATTTGTAAACTAGTAAGGATGTGAGGAAAATTTCAAAACGGTCCGTATTTTTGAGTAAGAAATATTTTCCAAGCTTAAAGTAGGGGCTAAAAGTAACCCCAACCAAGCAGATAACAACCCTATTATCAGTGTTACGACTATAGCGTAGGCTGAGAGTAGGGGTGTTACAGTTCCTCTCCTGGTTCTTTGTCAAGTCCTGGGGTCATAGATGAGAAGGGTGAGAACATAGCGCTCTCAGCAGGAAACCTTAGGGAATAGGGGATTTCTTTTTCTCATTCACGTTCCAGGCCGCTTAGGGATTTCTAGGTGTCACAGTTATACTATGTCCCTACTAATGATTAAAATTCATGCTAAGCCTGAGCAGCTTTATCTAATTTACTATGTGATTGGGGAAACCTATTCTTCATTAACTAAGTCATCTGTCTTCTACCTTACTTTCTAATTCACATATGATCACATAATTCACATAATAAGCTTCAGTGCGCGTCCACTTATAACCATGCCCATTTTAATTATAAGCTTCTTCGCACCTCGACTTATGTACAGTAGTATATCACTTAGAGCACATACTCAAGCTCAACCCCCTCGTGGCAGTGGCCATATCTGACATAAGCTACGTTTTGTCTCAGTATCGTGAGGACCAGGCAACGCTTAACCTGAGTGGTTCCTCTTTCCACGAATTATCATTGCTCACGGTAGGAGTATCTATCCTTGTACTAGGGATGGCGAGGAGACCTACCACCGTCCTTGTGCTAGGGACGGGGTAATCTCAGGGTTCAGCTTACCTTTCCTGCCGGCTAGTGGCACAGCTAGGAAAAGATTGGTTTCCTTTAACCTTAATATCCTTTGGTTCCTTTTAGGGACTTAGTGACGTCACACCCTATTCCTTTTATTAATTCCAAACATATACCTTTCATGACACGTACTCATCACATAAGTCATACATCATTTTCCAGTCAACAGTTTACAATTCTGTCTAATAATTCACATAGCGTACACAACGTATCCTCATGTAACCTATAACTTTACATAATTTGTACCATCAATTATATACTATCACTAACTTCACATGTAAGGAACATAATCTCATGCCTTAAACATAACAAACATAAACCTGGCAACTAGCAAAACAGACATCTGGTTTCTGTCAGAAATTAGTGACCATAAACCAGAGAGGTCCAAGACCTTACCGCAAGGTTTTTAGTAGCCCTAAGATCATTTTTCATGTCTAAAAACTCAGATTTTGAACCCCACTGCACGAAATTCAAGTTTTGCCCCTTTTCCCAAAATTAGCATTTTGCCCCCCGTAAACGCCCTGTTTTCTTAGGAATTTTAGTTCTCAAAAACCCGATGGACCCAAGACTTACCCTTAGGGTTTTGATAGTTCTAAACCCAGATTTTTTGAGAACAAACCCAGTTTTTCAGTCCAAACACGTGAAATTCCTATTTTGCCCATTTTCATAAAAACTCTGTTTTCTGCCTGTTTGCTAAGAAATTCATCGGGGACTCCAAAAATCATAAAACTTGACATCCCCACTCAATTTTTCGTGTAGAATCCAAAAATAACATTAGTTTTTCATGATAAAATTCTCAGCATACGGATCCCTTCAAAAACGTGTCATAGCCCTAGTTTTAGCTTAGACTATCCTAAATTTTGACAGAATCACAGACAACACCAACAAATCCAGACAATCATCAACAACATATATATATATTTTTATATATATATATATATATATATNATCACATAGACAGTGATTATGTCGGTTTACCCACGTTTTCCCAGTATCGATGTTTCCTACAGCTTCCAACTTGCTATGGTTCCTTCTAACTCCTCTTGGTCTGAGTTCGTTCAAGATTTTTCTAAGGATTTTGAGGGCTTTGTGGGCTTAGGTTAGGGGATTTCTGAAGAATTTGATCTGGGTTGGATATAGGGAGTACCTAGGTCTCTGTTTTGACCGAATAACAGTCGATTGTGTAATCGGATAGAGTTTTGGCAAGGTTTTCCAATTTTTACACAAAATTTCTGATTTGGGGGGTATTTATAGGCCTCTTGGCCGAAAATCCCTTTCCAATTTTGCCCTTGGAGCAAAATTCCCAAAATGCCCTTATTTTGTCCTTATTCTAAAGGTCATTTTCATGACTCACCACTTTGAATGTTGACTTGAGCCAAGTGGGCTGCTTCATGGTCGTGTGTTTTGATGTTTCTTGGCCGGTTTTGTGGCCAAAAATTAACGGGCTCCGGCAGATGAATTTTGATTAGGTTTGGCGTTTCCGATCTAGGTACTCCGTGTACGGCTGTTCTAAAAATATTTCGATCACGTCTTTGTGATCTCCTAATTTTTCCTAAGTAATATTATAGGGTTATTTAGGTATTTATGAATGCGTCTGTAGCCGTACCTTTTACGGATACTTTAGACGCGCGGTTGTGTTTAGACGGTAAAAAGGATTTGTTCTAGTGTCTGCAGAATTTTCAGAAAACGTACAGAAATATTCCTATAGACAATTTTTTAAATCCTAAGGGTTCCTAATTCCACTGATTCAATCCCAAAAATATAAATATCTAGACAATTATTTAGCGAAATTCCGTTAAGGGGAAAACGGGATGTTACATTTAACCCAAAGGCTTGTGTGAGGGCTTGTTCCCCTATTTAATTTATGAAATCTTTGCTAAGGGAAAAAGCGGTATGTTACACACACTATGGCGGCGTAAGAACGTGTCATGGTGACCATCCATCACCTTGCCCCTTTGATTTCTTCTTGTAAGATGGATAGTTAATCCTCTTATTATTGGGATTGATGAGTATTATGGTTTGATTGTGTCCATTTTAACTCTTTTATATATGAATATATTGATTTCTATGATTTGCATGATTTGATCTTGAACTTAATACCCGTTTTAGCCTGATCAACTATAACTTGATTCAACATTTGATTTTGTGCGCGAGAACGACATCATTTATTTGTATCTAGATCAAACCATCTAATATTCCTAATTACTGGACATAGAGTTAGGTTTATTAGTCATTTTAACACTGAAGTTATATCGGTTTGCTTTGTTAACTGTTCGAGACATCGACAATTAATATTGGGAATTGAATGATCTTTTCATGCTTGAAAGAGATGAATAAGATAAGAACTGGTGGCGAGGAATCAAGGAATTGAGAATTCATATGTATTTAGTTAATGGATATATGAAAACTGTAATACGAATAAGTTCCCAGCAAGCTTTGTAACATCCCAGTTTTCCCTTAGCAAAGGTTTCGCCTAGTGAATTCGTGTGCGAACTCCTTTAGAGGTTGGAAGCGTAAACTACAGGTGTATGTCAAGCACTGGGACACCTGTGACTATGTGGCGAGGGTGGACAAGTGCCAGATTTAGGGAGGTTAGGCTTTGGAATGTCGAAGGGGAAGAATAAGGCGTATTGAGCAGATGTAGAAATACAAGTAAGTAAAGAGAGGAGTGCATGAGGGTCGAGGGAGCAAGGCAGTAGAATAACTAAGTTTAAAGAGGACACGTATACATCGTATAAATGGGGTTAAGGACGTAGGTAAGAGTACAACTAGGGTTGGAGGTGTAAACATAAATCTAAGAAGGTGGAATAATAATCAAGTTTGACAAGATCAAGTTCGAGGGCGGCTGTATAAGCCGATTTAGGTTTCACCTAGGGAAGTGTGAAAGGTTGGGCTCTGGAGGACAAAGGAAAGTGTATTAAGCTTAAGAAGAAAGAGGTGCTAAGTGTACGAGGGAAGAAAAGAGAATATGGATTCAGAAGCGATGGAGGGTGGAACGATAACCTTAAGATATTATGGTGAAAAGGGAGAATCTGGAAGGGATAAAAGGAGTATAGAATACCAGAGAGCTTAGAGATAAGAAAGGATGCCCAAAAACGTTGGTAACGCTGGAGACGTCAGGAAAGTAGAAGCCTGAAGCCCGCAGGACACGAGTGTCTGTAGAAATTATTCTGTTTAGTTTCTCAAAATTCTGCTGACACTCAAATGATTCCCCTTGACCTTGAGAATTGGGTAGAAAACTTAAAACGTCCGCCAGACGGAGTTCCGCTCACTTTCGGACAATTCTGCAGACACTAAAACAGACCCGTTGCCCCGTTTAGCCAGTAGAATTGAGCAGTGGGCCACAATCTTGGGAAACCATACCTTATGAGGGAAAAGATGACAAAACCCCCATAGTAACCCCAAATTGTTACAAGGATGCTTTGGCGATCGCGGAAACGCCAGTAGAACGGCCCCGACCGGACACTGACGAGAGATAACGGGTCAAGGTATCTGTGAAAGATACTCCACCAGAGAAAAATTCACAAATGCCTTGAAGTGATTATACCTTGAGGAAGAGGGAAATTAGAGGATCGCGACGGTATAAACGGAATATTTTTCGGACGATCGTGCGCGACGCACCGAGACTGCGAGCGATAAAACATGAGCAAACCGGAACCGGGAAAAAAATGAAATTTCAGCAGCTGAACTAGGAGAGGGAGGGCTGCACGGTCTGATTGGGATTTTTGTCCAATCCCTTAAATCATGCTTCCAAACTTACATCACCTTACCTTTCTTACACATAGCCATACCTACACCCATACCTTCTACTATCCATCACATTTTATTAAATCCTAAAATTCAATTAATTTCCTCACCATTCAGCCACCCCAAAACCGAGTCCCTCCCCCAAATTTCCAAGAGAAATTTCATCTTCCACATCCTCCATAAACACACACCAAGCCAAGCTTCAAGAACACAACATAGCCTTCAAGAGGTCAAGCATTCTTGCCACCCTCTTCCACCTCCCAAGAACCGAAGCACAGCCCCCAAAGTCTCCTCATCTTGGTTTCATTTTCTTCCTTCCAAAATCAAGAAGAACAACCTCATCACCCTCCACCTTGCTCAAGGATCTTCATTTTGGAGAAAGGAGAAGCTCAAGCTTTGGAAACAACAAGGCTTGTGGGACTTCACTCCAAAATTCCCTCACCACCACCAGGTTTTTCTACAGGTGGGTAAACTTGGTTTGCTCATCTCCTTGGAGCTTATGTTTGCTTATGTTTGCTTTGGATGATTATGTGAACTATGAGAAATTATGTTAGAAATGCTATGTTAGGACTTAGGAGATGATTTTGAAGGGCCCTATGACCTGCACTAGCTTAGTATATGATGGTTGGAATATGTGAAAAAAAACTCAAGGGGCATCCATGAGCAAAAGGGAAAGAAAAGTGAGAAAAACAAAGAAAATAGATTCTGGTTCGTCAGGTATAGCTGGGTAGTTCCGCGGAAAGTGATTGAGAGGAGTATGTAGAGAATTGTTGAGCAGCGCCTGGAACGGTGCCAAGTGGGTCCGCGGAGACGTAGAGAATTGTTGAGCGGCGCCTGGAATGGTGCCGAGTGGGTCCGCGGAGAGTGACTGAGAGGAGTATGTAGAGTTGTTGAGCGGCACCTGGGATGGTGCTGAGTAGTTCCGCGGAAAGTGACTGAGAGGAGTCTGTAGAGAGTTGTTGAGCGGCACTAGGAGTGGTGCTGAGTGGGTTCCACGGAGGATCCCTGGGGTGCGAATGTGAGAAAATAAGCAAAGAAGTAAGCGCCGAGTGGGTTCCGCGGAGGATCCTTGGAGTGCGAGTGCTGAGTGGGTTCCGCAGAGGATCCCTAGAGTGCTGAGAGGGTTACGTGAAGAGTGCTGAGTGGACACCAGTAGTGGTGCTGAGTGGGTTCCGCGGAGGATCCCTAGAGTGCAGAGAGGGTTACGTGAAGAGTGCTGAGTGGACGTGAGTTATGTTTATGATGATGTATGATGAACATGTTATGAGGTATGTCTAGGATGATGTATGATGAGCATGTCATGAGGAATGCTTAGGACGATGCATGTAGAACATTTTCATGAGGTATGTTTATGATGAGTGCATGAAGTATGTGTATGATGATGTATGTGGAACATTGCATGTAGAATATGTATGTTAGAAATGGTTATGCTATCATGCATCATGAGAACTAGAGGTTAATCACGTAAAGTTTAAAGATCATAATTGAACCTTAGGGAATTAGTATGTAGTTATATGATAGTAGGTATCCCTCTTGGCGGACACGCCCCTCACCAGTCCCCCCCAAGGGGTGGACCGGTTAACGATGATGAAAGAAAAGGAAGAAAGAAAGAAAGTAAAGAAAAGAAGAATGAGAAAGGGTGACGTCACACCTAAAGTTATGAGTATGATGATGAGTCCAACGCTTGGTTGCGTCGCAAGGGCCAACCCCCGCCTCCTACCTAGTGGAGGTTAGCCCACTTGATTGGCGGCGATGGACACTAGACCCCATCGGTGGTTAGCAACCACTCTGGTGTGAGTGCAGCTGGGTCGTCGTCAAGTTGGGAATAGAAGTGGTTGTCGTCGTTTGGCCACGGCTACATGGGCGAAGGACTAGAGGAAAAGTGCTAACCCGGGTAAGCCGGTATGCGTAAGAAAAAGAATGAGAAGACGCTAACCCGGGTAAGCCGGTATGCATAAGAAAAGAAAAGAAGGACGCTAACCCGGGCAAGCCAGTATGCGTAAGAGAACCCCATGCATAGAGTATGAAATGAATGTGTATGAAATGATGTGATGAACAAGTATGTGATGCATAAGTATATGATAATGTATATGAGCATGTGTGTGAAGTGAATACCGTCAAGAGAACGCTCGAGACGGCTATGTATATACGCGAGAGAAGTTAACAAGCACGAGAACCTAGATAAGAAAGATTAGTTCCCCAGTCACGTAGTAAAGTAGATAAAGCCGTTCAGGACTTTAGGCCAGATATTAATCAGTAGGATGTTAGTATGCATGTTCACTTAGAAACACCTGAGTGGCCTGGTTGGTAAGTGAGTTAAAAAGGAATCCCCCGACGCCAAGGTAAACCACTGAGGATGAACGTGCTCACCTCCACTCACTTATGCTTCCAGGGGCAGACGTGAGCTATGACGAGCAACCAGAGGATCAGAAAAGAATGGAGGACAAGCCACCGATGACGGACAGACAAATCTTCAAGGCTATGAAGACATGCTTAGGTAGTTGTACGATGGATGAGCTTTTATTATGTATATGAATGACTATGGCATGTATATGTAACTCTATTATAATATTATGTGATTTGTTGTATTCATCTGTGACGGACCATGTATTGATCATGTGATTGCTTAGACTAGGGATAATGAATATTCATAAGCCCATGGCTCTATCGTTTGTCTTATATACTTTGATTCACACATGGCTCATATTTCTTAAATAAGCACTCAGTAGAAAAGTTTTAAACTGGTCCATATTTTCCTTAACTCAGTATTTTTGAAAAGTAATAAAGGACTATAAGTATTCCCACCAAGTGATTAACAACCTAGTGAGCATTGCGTACTACTCGAGGGTATGCAGTTAGCTAGGGTGTTACAAGCTTCCTTATCAGCTTTTCATTCGTTATCGTTTTATCGTTTGTTTTAATTTATTTGTTAAAATTACAAACCAATCACCATATTGTTTAATTAACGAAACTCAAGAATGACTTTATATCACAACTCCTAGAGGACGACAACCCATCCACTGTATTGCAATTGAATACCTTGAGGATTTGAAAGCAAAACAGTAGATAGGAAAATAGAGAGAATAAAAAACTTTCAACAACGGGAGATATGTAACATCCCGAATTTTTCCCTTGCAAAGATTTCACGAAATAAATAAATGCGGGTCGACTATTAAGACTGGAAAATTAAATTATGGCATTCAATCATTAAAATGCCAGTCGAAATAGTGATTTTTGTGATATAGCGGGATTTGGCGAGATTCACGGTGATTTTCATCATTATCGAGATTTAATTACGACTCAAGGGAGTCCATAAAATACACTAATATGAAGATAAATTCAACAATGTCTCAACAAAAATTAAAATATTAGCAAGAAGAATTAGTAGACCCCAACGGGATATCCGGAATATTTTTGGGACAACTGCATACAAATGAGTAGGACCCAAACGCGATCAAACATAATTAAAATTGATCATGTGATCCTTAGTTATAATAAGATGCACCCCCTGACAAAAGAAAAACAAAGAACAAAATATAATATATGCATATATATATACACATAGAATACGCCCCCCTCTGGGAAGTACATCCCCCTAGGCCAAATATAGATTATATAATATATTATATATATAATAGTAAAATGTATATATTCCCCTAGCATCCCCCCTGACCCAAAACGCAATTGTAGTAATACTAATAATATTATAATAATAATAAATATAATAGATACATATGTATATGCGTCCCCTAGGACTAAAGACAAATATATATATATATATATATATATATATATATATAACAATATAATNTATATATATATAACAATATAATATATATATATATATATAAATAATATAATATAATATATATATATATATATATAATATAAAATAATAAATATACTACGTAACAGTGGCCATTCGGCCACTGCGGGAACGTATAGGTATATATATATTGTAATAGTATAATATATAATATATATAATATAATAATAATAATAACAATAACATATATATATAGATATATTCGTCCCTTTGGACGTACACCCCCCTCCCCAAATCAAAAAGCAGTAGCATATAAATGTATATGTATAACATATATAATTAAATATAGTATATATAATATAATAATATAATATAATAATAAAAGTTAGAAAATATCAAGCACAGTGCTTGCTTTTGACTTTGCCTATAAAAGGCAAGCCCCTGAAGCATTGCTTCATTTTTCCTTCTGAAGCAAGTTGCTTCATTAGCTGTTTCGTTCCTTTTTTTATTTGTCGCTTTTGTGCACATCGCGGAAGCACTGCCGGATTCTGGAAAAATAGGATGAGTACACCTACGCGAAGAGGATATTTTTCTCTTCATTCCTACCAATTCGGAAACTCGTTTCGAGGTGGGTAACTCTAAGCCCACTGTTTATGTGGTTTATTTTATGACTGTTTAGATGCATTCCTGTGTATGTGAATGAAAAATTATTTTATACAAACTATAGGAAATGAGTTATGGAGGTTAGGTTTCGATGATTTTGAGGTTTGGACAACATAACTGTACTGATTGAATCACTGTGGAGACGAAAAAGTTACGCAGAGAAAACCCCTGGAGAAGTTACTCTCTGGGACAATTTTTTTACGGTGGGATTCGAATGAATTCCCAAGGGATTCAAATAAATTCCCAAGGGATTTCAGTCGAATGCATGAGGTTTCAATCAAATGAAAGCTTGAGCAGGATTTCAATCGATTGAATTCTTAAGGGATTCGAATGAAAGAATCAATCGAATACTAAAACCCTATTCATTCGAATGCTTACTGAACACTTGGAATTTTAAAGGTTCTATTGTAACATCCCGAACTTTCCCTCATGAGAATTTTGCTTAAACCTTAATTTTGCTTAATTAAAAGCACATTAGAGGCAATTATTTGGACTGGAAAAATTATTTACAAGACATATCTCTTTCAAACGCCAGTCGAAATAATTGTTTCACGGTCTTGCAAGATGTCGCAAAGTCCGTGCCAATTTTTGACCAAATCAAAAATCCCGTTAGGCCCTAAAGATATCCGTAAAATATACGCTTACGGAGAAATATTCACGAATACCTTAACCTAACATACCACATGATCAGGAAAATTAGTAGAGCATTGCTATGTGCTCGAAATATTTTTATGATATCTGTACACGAGCGAACAATGATCAAACGCGATCAAACGTGATCAAAAAGAAAATAGGCTGGAGAAATGGTTGACCACGTGGTCAATGGTCAGGGGGAAAGAAAAATCAAAAGCATTTGAAGTAATTACTACAGCAAAGACTAAATGCATTCGGTGCATTAAATGCCACCTTATTCCTTTTTATTTTTT
>QANU01043346.1:64261-77616 GCA_003254905.1 Nissolia schottii
TTTTTTTCTTTCTTTTTAAGGCCAAAATTTTGGCTACAAATAGCCAACCCTCCGAGGCTTCATTGTCTCCAAATCCATCCTCCAAATTTCTTCAGTTTTCATAAGTTTCGGTTCTGGTTGTGCACACTGCGGTTACGCTGCCGAACTCAGGAAAAATAAGAGGAGCATACCAACACGACGAGAATATTTTTCTCTTCACTTCTACCGATTCAGAAAATGATTAGGAAGTGGGTAATCTGACCTCCACTGTCTATGTGAAATTATGTGATATTCTCTATGTACAGGTTTGAAATAATTAAAATGTTTGTGAAAATATAACTGCACGGGTGAGTGAGCCGTGCATCTTGGTAGCTTATAAGTGTTATGTGTTAAATAGTTTAGTATGATATATATCATGTTGGACGTTATGTTGCATGTGAAATGTTTCTGGTATTGTTGGTGCATTGTTGGAATATGTGGAGAGTTGCTGAGTGGTGCTGAGAGGGTTACGTGGAGAGTTGCTGAGTGGGGCACCTGGAGTAGTGCTGAGAGGGTTACGTGGAGAGTTGTTGAGTGGTGCTGAGAGGGTTCCGTGGAGAGTTGCTGAGTGGGGCACCTGGAGTGGTACTGAAAGGGTTCCGTGGAGAGTTGCTGAGTGGTGCTGAGAGGGTTCCGTGGAGGTTCCCTGGAGTTGCTGAGTGGTTCCCTGGAGGGTATGCTGAAGGGTTCCGCGGAGGATCTCTAAGAAGGGTGCTGAATGATTAAGTTGCTACATGGTACGAGGTACTAGGTCCCAAGTTTCGGGCACCAGGTACCAGGTTCCGTGGAGCGTTCCCTAGAGGGGTTCTCAAGGTCCCATATATTCCAACAAGCACTTAGCAGTAGAGTTTATGTGTAATATTTATGATAAAATGCATCATGAGGACAGGGTTATCACTTAAGTGTTAGGATACCCTGAGATAACTAGAGGTCATCACCTAAGGTTATAAAAATAGCATAATTGAACTATAGGAAACTATGATATCTGAAGAAGGATTCCGGACAAAAGGGTCTGGTATGCCTTAGCAGTTAGCAAGTAGTTATATGATATGAATTCCCTCTCTTGGCACGTCTACGGACAAGCCCCTCACCAGTCCCAAAAGGGTGAATTGGTCAATGGTGTTACCTCGCCAGTCCCAAAAGGGTGGATTGGTTAATGAGGTTAATGACACAAAGAAAGAAAAGAAAGTACGAAAAAAAGAAAAGAAAGAAAGATCGAGATGATGAGTGAGAAAGGGTGACGTCACACCTAAAGGTAGGATTATGATGATGTATGAGTCCAACACTTGGTTGCGTCGCAAGGGCCAGCCCCCGCCTCCTACCTAGTAGAGGTTAGCCCACTTGATAGGCGATGATGGACACTAGACCCCATCGGTGGTTAGCAACAACTCTGATGTGAGCGCAACTGGGTCGTCGTCAAGCTGGGAACAGAAGTGGTTGTAGTCATTTGGCCACGGCTACATGAGCGAAGGACTAGATGAAAAGACGCTAACCCGGGTAAGCCGGTCTGCATAAGATATGAAAAGAAGGACGCTAACCCGGGTAAGCCGGTATGCGTAAGAGATCCCCATGTTCCCTAAGCATGAGTATATGATAAATGAGTTGCATGAGTATATGATGAATGAGTATGTGATGCATGAGTATATGAGGAGTGTATGTAAGTATATGTATAATGTAAGTACCGTCAAGAGAACGCTCGAGACGGCTATGTATATATACGAGGAAGTTAATAAGCACGAGAACATAGATAAGAAAGATTAGATCCCCAGTCACCTAGTAACTTAGATAAAGCCGTTCAGGATCCTAGGAAAGATAATAATCAGTAGGATGTTAGTATGCATGTAAACATAGAGATCTCCTGAGCGGCCTGGTTCATAAGGGAGTGAAGAAGTATCCCTACACCAAGGTTAACCACTGAGGACGACTGTTCTCACCCCCACTCGCTTATGCTTCCAGGAGCAGGCGAAGAGTATGAGAGCCACGAGGAGCCCTATGAGGAGCTGCGTGTGGAGCAGTAGAAGACCGAGGACCAGCCAGTTTGGGTTGACACTGGATGGATATTTTGATATGTATTTAGACATGTATTTTGATGTATGGATATGACACTTGTATGTAACTTATTATATTACTCTACTAACAATGTAATTATTTGTGATGGACCAGCTACTTGTTTATGTAATTATTTATTCGAGGAATGACTATTACTCTTAAACTCAAGCTTTATCATTTGTATGATACGCTTTGATTCACGTGTGGCTCATATTTTGCAAATAAAGTAACAAGTAGAAAAGTTTTAAAATGGTCCATATTTTCCTTAATCTGGTATTTTTGAAAGATAATAAAGGACTATAAGTAATCCCACCAAACGAGCAACAACCTAGTGAACTTTGTGTACTACTCGAGGGTATGCAGTTAGCTAGGGTGTTACGTATATGGGATCCAACATGCATATTTATGGGTACCTTTGTGTAATGAGAGCATGCATCATGAGGAATGGTCGTCATAGGAGTTAGGACGACCGTAGATAACTAGAGGTATTCACTTAACAGTTAAAGGTGCATAATTGAACCCTAGGGAATAAAGAAGAGCAGAGGCGACGAATCACGAAGGATTTGGTCAGCCTTAGCTAGAGTCAGTAGTTATATGATTAGGAAGATCCCATTCTCTTGGCACGTCTTACAGAGACGCCCCTTACCAATTCGGCAAGCTGAGTTGGTCAGAGCAACGCAGGTAGAGAGACCTGATTCATAAAGTAAAGAGAACGGGCCAAGGCCCGAGGAAAAAGGAAAGAGAACAGGACAAGTCCTGTAAGAAAGAAAGGGGGACCCCACTAAAGAAAAGAAAAGTAAAGAGATAGACGACCACGCCTGATCGCGCCCAGGGGCCTGTCCCTCGCCATTCCTGTAAGGGGGTGGTTGCACCTATTGTATTCGATGATTTCCTCCTATGAGCCTTACATGGTTAGCTACCATTCCGGTAACGAGCGCTGCCGGGTCGATACAATAGTGGCAAGAAAGAGGTTGTAACCCAGGCCACGGTTACATGGGTGAAAGGACTAAGAAGAAGGACGCTAACCCGTGTAAGTCGGTATGCGTAAGAGATTCCCATATTCACCATGCACTATATAGTTAGTAGTTACATGCAAGAATGAATGAATGTAAGTATGTATGCCAGTATGTATGTATTTATATATGTTTATGCATTATGTATCGTCAAGGGAGCGTCCCAAGATGACTATTATGTCTTTAGCAGTAACGAAATGTTAATGAGCACGAAGCCTAAGTAATGACAAGATTAGTAATCCAATCACCTAGTAAAGTAGATAAAGCCATTCAGGACCTAGACAAAGATAATAATCAGTAGGGTATTAGTATGCATGATACCTAGAGATCTCCTGAGTGGCCTGAAAGATAACGGAGTAATGAAACGATAGATAACGCGAAGGGACTCCCACTGAGAACAAAAGGTTCTTACCCCCAATCCTTATGGGTCCAGGTATGCAAAGTGAAGGGATCGACGAGCGACTGCAGCAGGACAGTTCCCGGCCGGAGCAAAGTGAAGACATCTACGATAGGTTGATAGATATTTTGTACTAGGATCTATGACTCTGGATAACTGTTTGTGTAATTACTTATTAATAAGCATTGTGTAATTACATGTTGGACCTCGATTGTGCTTACATGTATATTTATACTCCTCCTAGCTTCTTAACACCGTAACTGACAGGTACGTTTGCATTTGTATATATATGTTTCTTTGTTCACGCACGGCTCCTAGTTTGCAAACTGATACAGTAACAGAATAATTTTGAAAATGGTCCATATTTTCTAGTAAGAAATGTTTGCTAAGCTAAAAGTAGGGGCTAAAAGTAATCCAACCAAAGAAGAAAATAACCTAGTGAGCATTGTTTACTACGTACGGGTAAACAGTTAGCTAGGGGTGTTTCAAGATACGACAAATATTCCCTTGCATGATTTGAACATGAAGGATGATGATTTCTCCATTTTGACCACTTCCTTGATAACACAATATTGATAGAGATATTGAACTGGTTTTTATGGTGGAGAGAAGACTACACCCTTTCTTTTTATATAAACATAAAAAGGTGTTTCCGTCATATACATCCCAAAGTTAGTCATGTTTATCCTTCATACTCATGAATTTACATACATAACTATTCATTAATGATGTCTCTTTCATGGATTAGCCAATAGATTTAACATTCCCATAATGATTAAAGTGTTATATTGTATAAGATAAATTCAAAAGAAACATAATTCTCATACTCTCTCATTTCTCCCTATGACAATAATTTCACAGTTTAATTGCAAATAAATACAATATTAAATCCTCATTATATTTTGATATCGTGACTAACTAGAAAAATAATGCAATTCATGGTATTTATGTGTCATTATTTTTTGGAAACAGTCTCTTCCTTGTACTAAAACATCAACATCCATCCTTAGTTATGTTAAGAAAAATTAAGGAAAAATATAATACTGCACACATAGATTAACCTGGTTTGGTAAAATCCAGCCAACATCCACCAAGAGAAGCCTATTTCACTACGAGAAAAATAATTTAATCGTACTAGAATACTGAAAGTTTGAACACAAACCCAACCCAAATCCCTTATACACCTTCTCTCATAAATAAAAATAATCCCTCTATCACTTACCAATAACCATAGCATATTGTAATGCGATCTGTGTCTATGTCCTTAATCTTTTACCTTGATCATATTTATAGCCACTCAATCATTAGCCTCCAAGTTACTAGACTTCCCCACCAAGTAAACTTAGCCTCCAAGCAAGCATGTTCTCTAAGTGAACTTACTCATTAAGCAATCTTGCTCACAGATTAATAACTAATAAAATAAAATCAATATTTTCCTAATTAAGGAATTTTTGCCTGAGCCAAAAATACCAACAAATCTCCACCTTGGGGAATGTTTTCCTCTTAGAAAATTGATCACAACTCTACCTTAATTAACACCAAAGTCCTGATCAACAACCTTCATGAAGAATTGAAACACCTTAGCTAGCTAGCCTACGCTTAAGTCACAAACTTGCTGGCTAAGTTATTATCTGCTTTGGTGGGGATAATACTTAGTCCCATTTATACTTTAAAAATATTGTTACCCAAAATATGGACCAAATTAAAATTTTCCGTGCACGTTACATAGAGTAAATTAGGAGCCTTGTCGCATTAAAGCATATATTGCGAGCGGAAACATAGCATGCTTAACTATAAATAAAGATATAATTAATACATGCCAAGGTAACAAACAACAGTCCTTCATACATTCATAAGTAAATACATAATTAGTATTATAAGTATTAAGTGCCAATGTCACATAGAAGTACAGGTACACATATATAATCTAGTAGCTAATCGTCTAGTCTTCAGCCATCCTCCCGTGGGAGGGTTCTTCCTCATGCAGCTCTTCTCCTTGTCCCTTGTCGAATCCTGAAGTCATGGATGAATGGGGTGAGAACATAGCGCTCTCAGTGGGAAACCTTAGGGATTAGGGGATTTCTTATCCTCATTCACGCTTCAGGCAACTCAAGGTTTTCTAGGTGTTATAGTTATACTATATCCCTACTATTTATTAATATTCATGCTAAGCTTTCTAACTTTAGATAGCAACCTAAGAGGGGGTGAATTAGGTTTCTCTTGTTTTTTCACGATTTTGGTTCTTTGTGAAAGATAATTGGTTTGAAATCCTAATTCTCAGACAATGACCAATAACCAGCAATAATAAAAAATGATTAAGATTGATAATGCAACGAAAAGATAAATTGCTGTAAATAAAGAGTGTAGGGATAGAAAAAATCACACCAGAGATTTATCCTGGTTCACCTTCAAACACCGAAGGCTACGTCCAGTCCCTTGTTCTGATTCAGGGATTTTTCCACTATGTAATCTTGTGTATTGTACAACCTCACACCCGAGGCACTTACACAGAAAACTTCAAGAGAACACAACCGTTCCCCTGGTTACACAATACCCTCACCGAACACTACGGTGATAATCAGAAACCACACTGAACACTACGGTGTTTACAACCACAATTAACAAATTGAAGAAGAATTGTACAATGGCTTTTTACTCAATCCTAAAACTCAGGGATGGATAATCCTAAATAGAGAGCACAATTGATATAACAGTGAAGGCTCAAGGCTTTCTGAGTTTTTGGATTGAAAATGAACTTGAAAATTGATCAGAACATGTAAATGATTATGAAAGATTGTAGTTTTGGAGATTGTGATTTGTTCTGCACGAATTCCACTTTATATAGGCAGAGGGGCCTGTTCATGAACCATTGCCATAGCATACATATGCCAAACAACGCATTGTTTCATGAAAAAACACACCCATTCGTGCATGTAATCGATTAACCAAGTATGGTAATCGATTACACACATAAAAACTGCCAATTTTCAAATTCTTTGAGGGGTAATCGATTACATTAAATTGGTAATCGATTACTCACATAAAATTTGAAAATATTTTCAAACTTTTGTGTTGGTAATCGATTACAACAAGTTGGTAATCGATTACTCATGCAGAAAATGTTTTCCAAGTGTTGAAAACCCTAAAAAAGTGTTGCTAAATGTTTTAGGGTTTTAGAAAACATGTTAGACTTGTTAGATAAAAAACCTTATGAGCCATAAACCATAATATCATAAACAAGTGCTAACTATTGGACACTAAGGTAAAAACACTTGAACCTTCAGTGTGATGAACAGTTCAGCTTTTGCGATTCTTTGATTGTGTCTTTGCCTTTTTCTGTTTTTTGTTGATGTTTGTTGTCGTCATCAAAACCAAGCCATCAAGGTCAGAGAAAGAATCTTCTTCGCAAGCCTGAGCAGCTTTATCTAAATTATCTGTGACTGGGGAACCTCATTCTTCATTAACTAAGTCATCTGTTCTCTACCTTACTTCTTAAGTCACATATAATCACATAGTTCACATAATCACTTAACAAGCTTCCGTGTGTGTCCACTTATAACCGTGCCCATTTTAATTATAAGCTTCTTCGCACATCCACTTATGTACAGTTATATATAACTTAGAGCACATACTCAAGCTCAACCCCCCCTAACGGTGGCCTACCGCCACAAGCTTCCTTTTTGTCTCAGTACTGTGAGGACCAGGCAGCGCTTAACCTACGTAGATCACGATAGGAGAGTCCATCCTTATACTAGGGATGGCGAGGGGATCCTACCCCATCCTTATGCTAGGGACGAGATATACTCAGGGTTCAGCTTGCCTTTCCTGCCAGCTAGTGGCATAGCAAGGAAAAGAATCCTTTAACCTCCTTTATTCCTTTTAGGGACTTAATGACGTCATGCCCTTTTCCTTTTTCCTTTCTTTTCCTTAATCCATTCCATGACACGTAATCACATAAGATATACATCAATACTGTCCATTCCAGTCAACATCAATAGAGTCCATTCCAGTTAACAGTCCATATGCCTTAAACATAAATCCTCAATTCATAACAATTAACATACTTCCATGTTCTAAAAATCAATTCCATCATAAATATCATAATTTCCTATCAATTACCTCATGAAGTACATAGCACATCTGGCACATATTCATATATTTGTGTAACACATAACACATAGAACATACATAGCTCAACATCTCATGTTTAAACATATCCTTAACATAAATCATCAATTTCTAACAATAATGAGAAACTTAATTTCCTCATCAATTTCAACATATATTAAGAACATAAATTCATGCTCCAACCTTTCTTGAACATAAACAGACATCAAACAAGTAACTAGTAAAACAGACGTCTGGTTTCTGTCAGAAAATAGCAATCAGAAACTGGAGAGGTCCAAGACCTTACCCCAAGGTTTTTGATAGCCCTAAGATCATTTTTCATGATTAAAAAGTCAGATTTCACTCCCAGTTCCATGAAATTACAGTTTTCCCCTTTTCCCAAAATTAGCGTTTTGCTCCCGTAAACGCCCTATTTTCTTTGGAATTTTTGTTCTCAAAAACCCGATGGACTCAAGACTTGACCTTAAGGTTTTTGATAGTTATAAACCCATATTTTCTAAAGCAAACCCAGTTTTTCAGTCTCAAGACGTGAAATTCCCATTTTGCCCTTTTTCACAAAAATCCCGTTTTCTGCCTGTTTGCTGAGAATTCATCGGGGACTCCAAAAATCATAAAACTTGACATCCCCACTCAAAATTTCGTGTAGAATCCAAACATAACATTATTTTTTCAAGATAAAAATCCCAGCATATAGTTCTTGATAAAAACGTGATACAGTTCCGTTTACCGCTTAGGCTTTCCTAACTTCTGACAGAAGCACAGACAGTACCAATAGATCCAGATAATCATCAACGATATATATATACATCGAAGTCACATTAAAGGAATCCTAACCACAGGTATTTCTAGCACAAAACACAGCTCAACACATCCTAAATCACATAGACAGTGATTATGTCGGTTTACCCACTTTTTCCTGGTTTCGGTGGTTCCTGTAGACTTCTAGCTTGCTTTGATGGCTTCTAAGTCTTCTTGGGCTGAATCTTTCCAAGCTTTCTCTGGGGATTTTGAGGGCTTTTTGTAGGGTTAGGTTAGGGGATTTCTGTTATGTTGTTGGAAATTTACACTAAATGCTGGAAGGATTGTGTTTGAGATTGGATATGGAAACTTATGATGCTTTATGAGATATGGAATGATGTTTATATTAGGAAAAGAAAGAACATGATGAGATATTGAGTTAGATTTATGCTAAGAACAGAAGGATAAGAGCTGTAGGAGAATGATGTATGATCTTGTGTGTGCTGATGATACGTTATGAATGCTATGTGACTATATATGTGTTGATGCACTATGAGACTTGAAGGTCTATTATGTTAAAGAAGGAAAGAAAAGAACCTAGGACGTGACGTCACTACGTCCCTAAATGGCAGTGATATTGCCAAGTGCCATTCTTTGATGAGTATGGTGACAAGTCTGACTCTTGGAAATCCTGTCATTCTTTGAAGAGTTTGACAGCTCCCTCGCTATCCTTTGAAGAGGGTAGTTAATCCGCGTTGGGTGGCTGATTATTCATGGTTTGAAGACCATTCAAGTTAAGCGCTGCCTGGTCACCAACGGTACGGAGATGATCAGGTTGCAGTTCTCTGGCCCCCAACTGCAAGGGAGAAGGACCTGAGTACTTAAGTATATGTGATATCTGTGGTATATGTGATGAATATGATGCATGAGATGTATGTGTACGCTAGATGGCAAGTCATATTATGATGAGATTGAGAACTTTTCTCTAAGAGTAGAATAGAGCACAGATGACATAGTTAAGGAAAGATTAGGTTCCCTCAGTCACCTAGTAATTATAGGTAGCTGCTTAGGCTTAGCATGAATATTAATACCTAGTAGAGAAGTATTATAACTGTGACATGTAGTGACCCCCTGAGTGGCGGAATCATAATTGAGTATAAAACGAGTTACGACGATTAAGGTTTCCCACTGAGAATGATGTGTTCTCATCCCCCACTCCTTTAGGGTTCTAGGCAAGCACGACGAAGGTGATGAAGACGTCAGAACAGTACAAGCAATCTAAGGATGAGTGGCATTGACGAAGATGGACAATGGATTAGGGAAATCAGAGCTACGATAGAGATGTCGCATTAGTCCCTAGTCAGTAAGCTATATGTTTTGTACTATTATGTGATTGTACGTAACATCTATGATATTGCATGTGTAACTACTTGTGAATATATGACATAGACCTCTGGTTGCTATGAATGTTGATTAATATTAATTAAGTATGCTATGTTACCACTCACAATATATGTTATGTCGAGAACAAGGCTCATATTTTATACTATGATACGTATAAAGAAAAGTTGAAATTTGGTCCATATTTCTGGGTAACTGTATTTTTAAACTCATAAGCGGGACTAAGTACTTTCCCAACCAAAAGAGATAACAACCTAGTCGGCAGGTTTGCGACTTAAGCGTGGACTAGCTAGCTAAGGTGTCATTTATGTAATATGTTAAATATATATATGTGTGTGTATGTATTTCTTTGTCTAAGTGGGGCCAATTACGTGTGCTTATTCTTTCTTGTATTGACTATGTTATAACGTAATTTTCGCGGAGGACTATCGAGACTTCGTGGGGCTATACCGCTTTATTGTACCTACATAGTTGCTCATGCGTGGCTCCTACTTGCAAGTATAGTTAAACATGTATTAGTTTTATTTAAACCGGTCCATATTTTTGCATTAAACTATTTTCCAAGGTATAGGGACTAAGAGTAACCCCGACCAAAGCAGAAAATAACTCTACATAGCATATTTGCAACTATAGCGTAAATAGCTAGTAGGGGTGTTTCATTTGGTATCTGAGTAGTTTGGTCCAAGTGAGCTTGAGGACAGAGCTGCATTATGCTTCCGAGCACGATGACAGTGTACACTTCATGGCACCGTATAGTATGAACTTAGGTACATTAGTCCTTCTCGGGTCTGATCAACTCGAGGTGGTACGTGCAACAGCCTAGCTAGTTGGCCTATGCTTAAGTCATAGGTTTCCCTGGCTAGGTGGTTGACTGCTGGGCTGTGAACTATTACCATTCTAACTTATCTATTGAAATTAGGGTTACTGAAAATACGGGCCAGTTTGAAACTTCTTTTGGAAATACATGCATATGGAAAGTAATGAGCCGTGCGAGTAATATAACGAATAACGGCGTAGCTAAAAGATAAAAGAGTATAAATACATACCTGTAGCATGGAGCTTTAGCGGCAGAAAGTACACATAGGGGCCCGAAGATACACAACATTTCATTTTAATTTAATACATAAAGTTTATACATAGTTCTATCCAGAGGATAATAGTACACATAAACAGTAGCAATAATATACAAACGCGGAAACTAAAAGCAACTACGTACATGAGCGGCACATCTCGCTTCATGTACGGTACAACAACCTAACTCTGCAAACGGGTCCGGCTGGCCTCCACCTACTCAGAGTCTCCTAGTCGCTCCAGAGGCTCCTCCTCTTCACTGCTACTCAGACCCGTTACCGCCGAGAAGCCACGTGGGGCGAAGCGATGCGGTCGGGCGGTCAGTATCCTCTTCCGTGCAGTGGTCCGGTGACCTCGGGCTCGAACTGGCAGAGTGTACGCACCTCAATCGGTAGCGAGTGTCGGGGCTGGCGTAGGCGTCTGCTCGGGCTCGGACGGAGGCATCTCCTCATCACCATTGAGGCGAATCGGATCCTTGCTGCTGCTTCCTGGATGCTCGTCCACCCAAATAGGGTTCAGCGGCGAAGTACCCGGAGCTCTAAGCCTCTGCCTGGGAGGATGATCTGGCTCATCAGGTAGGCGGGCGGGCGCGTAAGTGCTCGTCTCCAGGAGGGTGTCGGTGCGGTAGTTGCGCATGCGGGTGTGCGTGAATAGCCAAACGTCCTTGGCCGGTGGTGAAGCCATAGCTGCAAGCTGGATCCATAATCGAGTGGGGGTGAGAACTCTAGGTCTTCAGTGAGTTTCCTGTGGCTACTAAGGGTTCATTTACTCGAGTATCCTACAGGTCGCTCAGGGGTTCTCTACGTGATCATGCATACTACAAACCCTACTAATTATTATCTTTTACTAAGACCCTGAACAACTTTATCTAAATTTAGCTAGGTGAATAGGGACTAGTCTTTCTTACTATGGCTGCGTGCTTATGACCCTTATCTTTTGATCGTAATTACACTACTCGTCTCGGGTCGTTGCCTTGACGATACATAATGTACAAACAGTTATTCATAATGCTTAAATAGCTATACATACATGTTTATCATCACATCATCAGTCATCAGTTCATACATTTAATCATATAGTGCATGAGGGAAGTTGGGGATCTCTTATGCGCTCTGTGGTTGCGTCCTACTTAGTCCTTCGCACCTTTGTAGCCGTGGCTTCGGACTACAACCTCTTTTTGCTACTATTGTATCGACCCGGCAGCGCTCTTTACCAGTGTGGTAGCTAACCACGTAAGGCTCATCGGAGGTAAACATCGAATACAATTAGAGCAACCATCCCCTGTGGCATGGCGAGGAATCAGACCTATGAATGATCAGGCGTGGACGCGCTTAGATCGGCCCTATGACACGATCCGGTTTCATTTTCTTCTTTTAGTGGGGCCCCTTAGTTTCTTTCATTCATGCAGGCCTATGGCTATTTTGCCTGTGTGGGCCTATGCCCCGTTTTGCATCTTTGGGCGTATGCCCGTTTTGCCGTTATCAGGTCTCTCTACCTGCGTTGCTCGTGACCAATCCATCTTGCTGAATTGGCGAGGGGCGTGTCTGCAAGACTTTGCCAAGAGAATAGGGATTTCCTAATCATATAAATACTAACTCTGGCTAAGGCCGTCCGAATCAATGGTGATTCGTCGCCTCAGCTCTACTTTTATTCCCTAGGGTTCGATTATGATCTTCGTTAAATTTTAGCATGAACTTCTAATTGTCTAAAGTCATCCTATGGAACACCCCTGCTAACTGCTCACTTCCATGGTAGTAAGCAATGCTCACAGGGTTGTTGTTCGTTGTGTAGGGTTACTTATAGCCCTTACTTTTACCTTTGTAAATAATTCTTACGCGGAAACAGGGACCAATTTAAAAATCATTCGTGTGCTTATCAAGTTATAAATTAGGAGCCATGTGTGATAAAGAAACATATAACAACAATCGCTAGTATCTACCACATGTTAGGTAGAGATCAGAGTGGAACATGAAAATCAATTGTGTATATATATTTACAATAAGGGTCCCAAAATACAGATACACATTTTCCTTAATAATAAATATGCACACAAAGGTATAAAAGTCATAGAACATAATACGAAACGTGTGTCGCCTTGGCGCGATCATAGCCAGTTTGCTCCAGCTCCAATCTACAGCTTTCTGCCGCCCATCATGTGTCTCTTGGGTCGAGCTCTTTGCTATGTCCACCTGGATCCATAATCGAGTGGGGGTGAGAAATCTAGGTCCTCAGTGGGTCTCCTGTGGCTACCTATGATTCATTTACTCGAATATCCTCCAGGCCGCTCAGGTGTTTCTAAGTGAAAACATGCATACTGGCATCCTACTGATTATTATCTGGCCTAAAGTCCTGAACGGCTTTATCTAAGATTATCTAGGTGATAGGGGAACTAGTATTTCTTACTAAGTCTGCGTGCTTGTGAATCCTACAATGCAGTTATAGTTAAGCTATCAGTCTCGGGTCGTTCGCTTGACTTCCATCATACATAACATCCATGACTATGCATATATATATATATATACTTTATCACATACATACTG